>MU225477.1:2023558-2042487 GCA_018584345.1 Thuja plicata
GGAGTCGTGCCACCTCCCCTTTTAAAAAAAAAAACATAGTTACTAAAAAAAATACAAGCTGCAAGCTATTAAATTTTTTTTAAATATAAACATTCAGATTTAATATATATATATATATTTAATAGATTCATAATAAGATATAGATATATATAAATAATATGTATATAAAATAGATTCATAATAAGATATATATATACATATATACATACATATATATATATACATAGATATATATATATATATACATAGATATATATATATATATATATATATATATATATATATATATATATATATATATATATATTCTTTTACACAGCAGATTACCAAGAAAGAATAGTAGATTGAGAAAAAAAAATTTAAACAAAAACTTAAGATATAAACCACATTTGTATGCAGATTTTTATTTTTATTTTTTGAAAAGTCATATATACATATGTATTTTCCTCTTTATAATTTTTCATTTTTTTTTTAAAAACTAACAGCAGTAGCAAATAAACTTTAATGGTCATAGATTTATTATGCATGTCAAAATAAACATATATCTCTCTTTTTATTAAGTTGAAATATGTATGACAATGTTTGAAAATTACAAAGATTTGATGATAGGAATTTTCTCTATTTCTTAACTTTCAGATTTTCTAATCAAATATAAAGAGCATACATTTAGGAGAAAACAGATTTCTTTCCTTTCTTTGGTAACAATAATAACTAAAGAAAATAACTAGATTTAGTCCTAAAAATAAAATCTTAATATGAAAGAACTTTTATTTATTCATGAGAGTATTAAAAAACAAAATGAGATAACAACACTAATATTTACAAATTATTTTCAAGGATGCCTAAGACAGCCACATGGCTTTCTACAAAATCCTTTCTTTTCTCAAGTTGTACACAAAATATACCATAAGGCTTTTACAAAATGATAACATGATGATGAGAACTCTATTACTACATTTTATATTCTCCCAAGATCTTTCCAACTTTAGGCACTTCAATCTTCAAATCTGCATTACAAAACTAAAAAAAAGAAAATTTGAAACCATGGGGCTGCTCTCCACCCAACCTATGCCTCTTATGAGGCCACCCCCGAGCTTGGGGAACCAAACAAAGGTGGGAAAACACTCATACAACATCAACAAACAAAGAACATGCAAAAATTACATAAAACTCCCATTCCAAAGGATTTTACAAAGGATCATTCAAGGATCCTAAGTAGATCAAGTACCCAAGGGAGAAGGCCAACCCATAACTCAAAAATCACAGCCATCACATGGTTTTCCAAAAACACATGCTTTCACATTTGCAACTCAAATGACTACATACCCTTATGATCCCCAATGAAAAAACAATGAGGGAGGCTTAATGGAGCCCATACTCCATGCCTTTTTCCCTCTCCTCCTTGAGGAGAGACCTTACACCAAGGGTTGTCATAACACCTCAACCCCCAAGACTACTCTTCCCTCCTAAGGGTGAGTCTTGATACTCCCATAAACAAAGCATACAAGAGGATAAAAATAAAAGGAAAAGCTTTGCAACAACATCATACACTACAATAACAACAAGATCCATGGCTTTCAACAAGCCCATAATCATAGCAAGAATCCTATAACATGAGCACATATGATTACAAGAGAGAGTGAGTTGCACAAAATCCACCAACCTAGAATCCAATCTTAAGGAAGAAAGTTGTAGAAGAGCTCCCTTTTTAGCCAAATCACTTCTTCCAAGGTCACCAACTCTAGCTATGTCGCTAAGTTAGGGAGTGGGTGTTCAAACTCTCCAACTTGGAGATTTCCCACTAAAAAGCTATTAGAAAGCTCATGGGGAGAAGTAAACTTCTCCAATTGGTCCCTCTTCCCTAAACTCTTACACCTTGCTAAAAATGGAACTAAAGAAGGAAGCTTCAAAAAGGTGAATTATGTCTTAACACAAATTTGGAATAGTTTTCTATCCAATTCAAGCCTTACAAGAGTTGATTTTCGTCCAACTTGGGAAATCAACTTTTTGGAAGGGTCACATGGTCAACTAGAGGCTATCCTAGGGTTAAAATGGCCCTTAACTATTGGTATAACAAGCGGGATACCTAAAAATGACCCCAACACACCCCTAAAAACTTCACAACCCTTCTAAAAGTCCATTCTAAGAGTAATTTCGAAATTCCAATGAGGTGACCACACTCCCATCTCCCAACCCAAAGTATGCATATGGGGATTCACTAATGTACTAATCTAGGTAGGTGGACAACGATTCCCAAGTTGACATGTCATGGCCTTAAGTACAAATCACAAGTGTCAAATGACACACACAATATTTACACATCACTAGGCCATGTCATATCCACTTAGGTAAAACTCATAAAGAATTAAGAAATACATTAAAATATTACACTTCCACAATCATCCAAATACATTTACGAATAAAATTATGAAACAACGAGGTCTTGTCTTTCATTAGACGCAACCTTGGCTTAAACTGAGTTCACATTTCCCTTTGTTTGGTTCCAAAGATAAAATACCATGGTTTCTTACCTGCACACTCAATTCAAATATCAGTAGTCTGAGGAAATAAATATACATCATATAGAAACAAGCAATATTTAGGATTTAAGGAAATTATCAACATACTAAGTTTATTACTTAAGATCACAAGATTACATAAATCTCATTTTAAGCATTTATCATTAGGTAAGACTCACATTGTAAGAATTCAAAGTTAAATGTCTATTTCTAATACATCCCAATTTCATCAATAACCATAACATAATCATATTGTATCAATTGTCTCAAAATAAGTGTCCATAATAGAAAACATAACATAGTCCATAAGGTGCATCATAAGCATCAAGTGTCCATACATCCAAAATGATCAAATCTGTGGCTTAAAGTATAAAATCTATAATGTCCATAGTGCATAAAAAGTAAAGTGTCATATATTAAATCTATCATAAGCAGAAAAATTGGAAAACTATGATGGGGTTTAGGGTGAGGCCTCACATCCTCCCCCCTAGGCTTGAACTTCCTCCTGGAGTTCATCAAAAACATGGGGATACTGAGCTCTCATCTACGCTGCATCCTCCCATGAAGTTTTAACCTCATCATAGCAATCCCATTGAACCCTAACCTAGACCAGCTCTCAGCCTCGTAGGCCTAGTGTCCAGCGTGCCAAAATGCGAATAGGCTCCAATACTAGCTGCCTGTCTGACTCCACCTGTAAGGAATCTCAATCTATAATGTTAGACTCATCATAAATATATTTTATCAAAAGAGAAACATGAAACACATCATGGATGCGTGACAGGCTAGGTGGCAGGGCTAGATGATAAGCAACTAGTCCTATCCTCTCCAATATCTCAAATGGTCCCACAAATCGAGGTGCAAGCTTAGAGCCCTTTCTGAAATGGATTGGACTATTGTGAGGCTACACTCTCAAGAAGACCCTATCTTCGACTATTTAAACCTGATATATCCTCTTTGCATCGGCATACTTCTTCTGTCAATCCTGCGCCTCTAGGAGACGCTGCCTAATTAAGGCTACCTACTGTTCCATCTCTAGGACTAGCTATGGTCCAATGGTAACTCTGTCCTCAATCCTATCCCAACTCAAAGGTGTCCTGCAAGGTCTACCATAAAGTGCCTGATACAGCAACATACCCAAAGATGAATGATGCCCATTATTATAGGCAAACTCTACTAAATGAAAATACTCTTCCCACTTGACTTGATGATCCATGACATACATACAAAGCATATCCTCGAGAACCTCATTCACTCTCCTAGTCTTACCATCTATCTCTGGGTGATAAGTTGTGCTAAAATTGAGCCTGGTGCCCAAAGCTGCCTATAATTCTCTCCAAAAAGATGATGTGAAGAGAGAATCCCTGTTAGAAATGATCTTCTGAGGTATGCCATGCAGTCTGACTATATCTCTCAAGAAGACCTATGCCACTACTAGGGTTGTAAATGTGGTAAGAATGGGTGAGAAGTGGGCCACTCTGGTCAACTTGTCAATTGTCACCATGATAGCATCATGGCGATGAGATGACATAGGGAGACCAATGATAAAATCCATGGATATAACATCCAACTTCCACATAGGTACCTCATGAGGCTGAAGGAGCCCTCTAGGATGACCATGCTTGGCCTTAACCTTCTAGCATTTAAGACACTAGGCCACTAACTCTACAATGTGTTGTCTCATACCTAGCCAATAGTAGAGCTGTCTCAAATCAGCATGCATCTTCTTAACTCCAGGCTGCACCACATAAGGGGATCTATGAGCCTTTAGCATGATGATATTATGCAAATCCCCAGAAGAAGGTATGTAAATGCCTCCTCTATGATGTAGTACTCCATTGGACTCAAAGGAATACTCTAAAAATCTACCCACAAGGGGTCTCTGAGATCAGATCAATTGACAAACCACTAAATATAAGGCATCCTACAAATGGTGTAGTATACGATCTCGCAAGTCTATACCAGTGATCATTGAAGATAACTCATGTCGCCTCCTACTCAAGGAATCAGTGACCACATTCTCTTTTCCTTTGATATAGTGGACATCAAAGTCATACTCACATAAGAACTCCATCCACCTCCTCTACATAGCACTAAGGTATGGCTAAGTGAATATATATACTGCAAACTTTGATGGTCTGAATGAAGCTCAAATCGATGTCCCAAGAGAAAGTGTCACCATCACACTAAAGCATGCACTACTACTGCAAGCTCAAGGTCATGGGTGGGGTAATTGAGATTGTGAGTCTTAAGTTTCCTATACTCGTATGCTATAGCTTGCCCATCCTGCATAAGTACTACCCCCAAACCATCCAAGGAAGCATTTGTGTAGACTACAAAGTCCACTGTAGGCTCTAGCACTAATAAAATAGATGCGCTAGTAAGTGCTTTCTTGAGTTCCTGAAAGGCCCTCTTGCACTTCTCTATCCAATCAAACTTCTTTCCCTTTTGCTGAAGGGAGGTGATAGGATGAGCCACTCTAGAGAAACCCTGTACAAATCGCCTGTAATATCCTACAAGACCCATGAAACTTTTGACCATGGTCATGGAAGTAGGTGCTGGCCAATTCATAATGGCATCAATCTTAGATGGGTCCACTGAGATCCCATCACCTAAAATAACATGGCCTAAATATCAGACCTCTATTCTAAAAAAGGCACATTTTGACAAACTTCCATACAACCGGTTATCTCTCAAGCATTGTAATACCTGTCTCAAATGCTCCTCGTGTTCCTTCTCATTACAAGAATAAATCAGTATGTCATCAAGGAACACAACCACAAATCTATCAAGGAAAGTGTGAAATACACCATTCATGAGGCTCATGAACACAGTAGGGGCATTCATAAGACCAAAAGGCACAATAGTGAACTCATAATGTCTGTATCTAGTCTGGAAAGCTATCTTATGGATATCACTCTTTATGATTCTCAACTGATGGTACCCTAATTTAAGATCTATTTTGGAGAACACATGGGCACCCTGAAACTGATCAAATAGGTCATCAATTCTAGGCAGCAGATATCAATTCTTAATGGTTAATTTGTTTAACTTCCTGTAATCCATACACAATCTAAGTGATCCATCCTTCTTTTTGACAGAGATAACTGGTGCACCCCAAGGAGAGACACTAGGTCGTATGTGCCCCTTCTCAAGGAGCTCCTCAAGCTGAATCTTGAGCTCATTAAGATCATTAGGAGAAATTTTGTAAGGTGCCCTAGATATTGGTGCAACACCTAGCACAAGGTCTATATGGAAATCAACTGCTCTATGGGGAGGCATACCGGGTAATTCTAAAGGAAACACATCTGCAAATTCCTGTAACATGGGATGATCATCAAGAGTAGTTTCCTTTTCTATTTCCTCATCCCTATCACTGATTTTGATGGCAAATAACTGGCACCTTTTCACATGCACCGCTTAAGCTGCATAGCAGAAATCATATGAATGGATACTACCCTCTGAACCCCTAGAATTACTATAGCATTGCCATTGTCATCTAAACATTCTACCTTCTTTTTTTGACAATCTAGCTTGGTGTTGTGTGCATAAAGCCAATCCATGCCAAGTACTATCCCATAGGATGCAAGAGGAGTGATACGTAGATCTGAAATGGTGGTCATGGAACCAATCTATATCTAGAAATCCTTAAATAAGGAAGTGACGGGTACTCTAGAACCTGAGGCTAACTCTACCTCCCAACTAACTTCTTGTCTAGCTGCCACTAGCCCACAATGCTCCATAACCAATGGAGAAACAAAAGAATCTGTAGCACCTAAATCAAATAGAATAGTAACTTTGTTACCTCCAATCATACCTGTAGTCTCAATCATAGTAGCCTAATGTTCTACCTGGTGGTTGTCAACCACTGTAAAAACTCTGTGGGATCTACCCATATCACCAACAGTGGGCTCTGATGTTGTAGTGCATTGACCACCCCCTTGAGGACATTCCCTAGCCAAGTGCCCCATGGCACCACAAGAATAACATGGCCCTTGAGTCTGAAACTGGGTACCCTGGGGTCTAGAATACTGTGAGCCCCCTGTCCTGCTAGAACCACTATAACCACCCCTAGAGGACTGTTAAGTCCTAGATGGGGGTGTCGATGATGCTTGTGACCTCTGGTCCTTACTAGGAGCCTGTGACTGCCACTATTTGGGCTTGGAGCCCTATTGCCCTTGAGGGGCCTTTTATTTCTGTCCCTGATATGACTACTACAAAGACAGAGGGGATTTGTAAGATCTCGAGGAATGCCTATTATTGTTCTGATTATTGTTGTTATTCCCTTTCCAATGTGCTTTTTGATACCCTAAATTATGTGTTGTGGTGTTTCAGTTCTGTGACCGATCTCATGTATCCTGTCCCCTACCCTAAATCTCCTTAGCAATCAAGGCCTTTTCCATGGCCTCTTGAAGGTTCCTAGGTGCTTCCATACGCACTAAACCTAATATAGATGCATTCAACCCTCTAACAAAGTGGTTGACCTTGATCTTCTCATCTCTCATATAGTCAACATAAGGTAGAAGTTCCAAGAACTTACGCTCATACTATGTGACGGTGAGCCCTCTCTGCTAAAGGTCATGAAATTCATCAATCTATCGCTGCCTATAGTGCTCAGATAGGTAACAATCCTTGAATCTCTCTAGAAAGGTGTCCCAAGTGAGGGTATCCATAGACAGATTACCCTTTAACTCTTCTGTCCTCCACCAAATAGTTGTTGATCCTCTTAACAAGTGGATAGAAAAGCATGCCCTTGTATTACTCCCATAAGGGCACAATCCAAAACATCTCTCAAGGCTCAAAAGGAAGGCCTTAGCCTCACTCCCACCCGTGGCTCCTAAAAAAGGTGGTTATTTAAGGCGTATAAGTTCCCTGATGTGGTCCCCTGTGTCACGGGGTACCCTCTCAAATGCTAGAACAACTACCTCTAGAGGTGGCATATATACTGACTCACCCTTGTGGTCAGCTTGGTCCTCCACAATCCTAGGTGGGGGACTCCTACTGCACTCACACGCTGCACCCCCAAGTCTTCTGTGCTAATTATCCTGAGGTATCCGGTCCAAAATAATTCTGACTAGAATTTGAAGGGCATTCAATATTTCTTGCTTTGGATTGGGGGTTGTTCAAGAGGAGGCCTCCACTCCTCATCATTACCCCACACATTTTGCTCTAACTAAACTCATGCCAAAGGGGCACATCTACAGTTTTGCCTACAGGCATGAGCTTTCCATGTTACTGGAGGCATCCTACACACATAGGAAGGTGGTATAAGTTGAAGGTAGTATCTTAACTTGAAATGAAAATGTTGAAAGTTGTTGCACAATTTTTCTAGTAATTTTGATCTTTTTGAAAATGTTAAAATAATTTTTTTAAATTTTTAAGAAATATAGTGGGTTTTTTAAGGTTCCAGTGTTTGAAACGTAGCTCTGATACCAAGTGTCATGCCAAAAAATTTGCGCCCAAAAATGCAACAACTTTTTAAAAAAAAAAGTGAAATTAAAGTCAAGAGGGTCTAAGGGGAATCATGACTAAGTGTCAACCTCCCTTAACCTTAGACGTCTTCTAAATTTTCTGATGTACAAGGTGAAGTTTAACATAAGTTGACTAGGATTAATTTTAGGATAATGCTCGAAGATTAAACAAGGTGAGGTTATAAGGTTTCACATGTCATCCACTAAGTTTATTAATAGAGTTTGATGATGTGGAGAAAGAGAGAGAGACTCCTTGTTCTCCATCTCCAGGGTCATTCAGAAAACCTGGTATGTTATTAGCTTAATGAACTCTGTGTTTAATTAAACCTCTAGGGTAGGGTACTTCCATAATATTATTTTTATAATAGTCAGTATACTGGCCACATATATTGACCACATAAAAATAACATTAAGAGCCCCTAAGGTTTATTTAAAAACTATAATTTGGTTCACCCCCTTATAATAATTTCCAATTAAATTATTAAATTATGGTTTTAATTAATGGCTAGGATAAAACTGGCCCCGAAGAGAAATCATATAATCTTGAACGTTAAGACTGGATATCGAGTCAAGGGCTTCGAATAATTTAGGAATGAACTTTAAATTTTTCAATACTTCAATAAGACGTTTATTAAAATAAATCCTTAAATTTCCAAATTCACTATATAATAAGGTGACCTCCTAGGAAATAAATAATGATGTTTAATAAATTATCTGTTATGATCAATTATACCCTACTGGTAAATATTTACTAAAATAAAAGTTCATAGGGGGATCAACTATTAAGTTTCTAATATTAAATATCTGGATGATAAGAACCATGTAATTAAATTATTAATCTCCCCACAAATACTTAACAAGTAATAAATATATTTATCCCTTTCACATCTTCAACATTTAATTCGTCTCATAAATCAATTAGATGTCTTTCCTTTAAATCACTTAAATCTGAACTTACATTTTTACTAGAGATTAATAAACATATAAATAAATAAAAAGTCACTTAAATAAAGTTTTCAAACAAATCCCTTTTCCCCCTCTTTTGAAATCCCTAACCCTAATTCAAAATTAGGGTTAGGGTCAAATATGTGAGCGACTAAAAGTCCATCTTCTAATTTTCCTCTCTACATTATCTCCCCCTTCCAAACCCTAGTTTTTTTTTCTCTAATCTTTTTGATATTGCAGATATGGCAGCCATGGGAGGATATCATCATGTATATATATACATTCAAATATATACATATATACTCATAGTATATATATACTCCAATATATATATATATATATATATATGTTATTTATTAAAGATTTGAAGCGGTTTTTGGATCAGCAATGGCGGCCAAAGACGTATGTTTATTTTTTTGTTTATCTTTTTTTTGTTTTACTGCAATGCAAAATGGGTGGCGGGTTTCTTTTCCTCACCGTGCCCCTTGTTTTTATTTTTTTTTAGTGTTAAATGAGCCGTGGTGGCGGGCTGGGCCATGTGGCTACTAGCTGCACCACAGTCCGCGACCTCTAAGGCCACGGTTGTGGCCGGTGGTATCGCACCCAGCGCGGGGGCGGGCCAGGCCGCTTCCCCTCCACCGCCTCCCTTAAGGGAGAGCGGGGAGGGTGGGGGTTGTGCAACCTCCCCTTTTTAAAAAAAAAACAAAGTTACTAAAAAAAATGCAGGACGTAAGCTATTAATTTTTTTTCAAATATAAACATTCAGATTTAATGTATATATATATATATATATATATATTTTTTTTTAATTTATTTTCTTTTACACAACAGATTACCAAGTAAGAAAAGTAGATTGAGAATTTTTTTTTTAAAAGAAAAACTTAAGATATAAACCACATTTGTATGCAGATTTTTATTTTTATTTTTTGAAAAGTCATATATATACATATGTATTTTCCTTTCTATCATTTTTTATTTTTATTTTTGAAAACTAGCAGCAGTAGCAAATAAACTTTAATGGTCGTAGATTTATTATGCATGTCAAAATAAGCATATATCTCTCTTTTTATTAAGTTGAAATATGTATGACAATGTTTGAAAAGTACAAAGATTTGATGATAGGAATTTTCTCTATTTCTTAACTTTCAGATTTTCTAATAAAATATAAAGAGCATACATTTAGGAGAAAACAAATTTCTTTCCTTTCTTTGGTAACAATAATAACTAAAGAAAATAACTATATTTAGTCCTAAAAATAAAATCTTAACATGAAAGAACTTTTATTTATTCATGAGAGTATTACAAAACAAAATGAGATAACAACACTAATATTTACAAATTATTTTCAAGGATGCCTAAGATAGTCATATGACTTTCTACAAAATCCTTTCTTTTCTCAAGCTGTACACAAAATATACCATAAGGCTTTTACAAAATGATAACATGATGATGAGAACTCTATTACTACATTTTCTATTCTCCCAAGCTCTTTCCAACTTTAGGCACTTCAATCTTGAAATCTGCATTACAAAACTAAAACAAGGGAAACTTGAAACCATGGGGCTGCTCTCCACCCAACCTAGGCCTCTTATGAGGCCACCCCCAAGCTTGGGGAACCAAAAAAAGGTGGGAAAACACTCATACAACATCAAAAAACAAAGAACATGCAAAAATTACATAAAACTCCCATTCCAAAGGATTTTACAAAGGATCATTCAAGGATCCTAAGTAGACCAAGTACCCAAGGAAGAAGGCCAATCCATAACTCAAAAATCATAGCCATCACATGACTGTCCAAAAACACATGCTTTCACATTTGTAACTCAAATGACTACATACCCTTATGATCCCCAATGAAACAACAATGAGGGAGGCTTCATGGAGCCCATACTCCATGACTTTTTCCCTCTCCTTGAGGAGAGTCTCTACACCAAGGGTTGTCATAACACCTCCACCCCCAAGACTACTCTTCCCTCCCAAGGGTCAGTGAGTTTTGATACTCCCATAAACAAAGCATACAAGAGGAACAAAATGAAAGGAAAAATCTTTGCAACAACATCATACACTATAATAACAACAAGATCCATGGCTTTCAACAAGCCCATAATCATAACAAGAATCTTATAACATGAGCACATATGTTTACAAGAGAGAGTGAGTTGCACAAAATCTACCAACCTAGAATTCAAGCTTAAGCAAGAAAGTTGTAGAAGAGCTCCCTTTTTAGCCAAATCCCTCCTTCCAAGGTCACCAACTCTAGCTATGTCCCTAAGTTAGGGAGTGGGTGTTCAAACTCTCCAACTTGGAGATTTCCCACTAAAAGGCCACTAGAAAGCTCATGGGGAGAAGGAAAGTTCTCCAATTGGTCCCTCTTCCCTAAACTCTTACACCTTACTAAAAATGGAACTAAAGAAGGAAGCTTCAAAAAGGCGAATTATGTCTTAACACAAATTTGGAATATTTTTCTATCCAATTCAAGCCTCACGAGAGTTGATTTTCGTCCAACTTGGGAAATCAACTTTTTGGAAGGGTCACATGGTCAACTAGAGGCTATCCTAGGGTTAAAATGGCCCTTAACTATTGGTATAACAAGTGGGATACCTAAAAATGACCCCAACACACCCCTTGACACTTCACAACCCCTCTAAAAGTCCATTCTAAGAATAATTTCGAAATTCCAATGAGGTGACCACACTCCCATCTCCCAACCCAAACTATGCATATGAGGATTCACTAATGTACTAATCTAGGTAGGTGGACAACTATTCCCAAGTTGACATGTCATGGCCTTAAATACAAATCACAAGTGTCAAATGACACACACAATATTTACACATCACTAGGCCATGTCATATCCACTTAGGCAAAACTCATAAAGAATTAAGAAATACATTAAAAGATTACACTTCCACAATCATCCAAATACATTTATGAATAAAATAATGAAACAACGAGGTCTTGTCTTTCATTAGATGCAACCTTGGCTTAAACTGAGTTCACATTTCCCTTTGGTTGGTTCCCTAGATAAAATACCATGGTTTCTTACCTACACACTCGATTCAAATATCAATAGTCTGAGGAAATAAATATACATCATAAAGAAATAAGCAATATTCAGGATTTAAGGAAATCATCAACATACTAAGTTTATTACTTAAGATCACAAGATTACATAAATCTCATTTTAATTGAAAGCATAACATAGTCCATAAGGTGCATCATAAGCATCAAGTGTCCATACATCCAAAATGATCAAATCCATGGCTTAAAGCATAAAATCCATAATGTCCATAGTGCATCAAAAGTAAAGTGTCATATACTAAATCTATCATAAGAAGAAAAACTAGAAAACTATGATGGGGTTCAGGGTGAGGCCTCACAAGTTCTGATTGCTGATCAACTTCAGTTAGCTCAGTCATTGACTCTAGTTATGCTTGGTTACTACGGTGCTTGGTATACACTATGAAGTACTCAGTGTTCTTTATCCGTTGATGTGTACTATCCATCGGTGTTTACTATCACTTGGTGTGTACTGGCTTTTTATGTTTGACCGATAACATAAACTTTGTCTCTTCAACTCTTGAATTCTATGACAATATGTATATGACCAATCATATTATATCAAGTTGACATCAATGACAATACAATACCTTAACTGATTTAGTGTCTTGCATTCACTTTTGAAGCTCAATAATCATCAACTTATCATCTTCAAACATTTAATAAGTTATAGTTTATCATAAACCTATTGCACCCTCTAACCAAAGTGTCAAAATCTATACCAATATTTTTCATTTTCATTTTACCTATAGTGTTGAGTAAACCAAGTCATTTCCTTCTATCTATATTGTTGCACTAAGTAACCCTATTCCCGTGGATGTTTATGCTATATGTAGTGTGACCAAAAGTATTGTTAATATCATTGACCAATCCAAATTCAAACAAAAATTAAATCCTAAACCTTAACCTTGCATTACCTTTAAGGAGATTATTAAGGCACCTGATGGTCTTTACATTTATGCTAAAATTAATAATAAGTTCTCTCAAGGATTTCTTGTTGATCCTATTTGCATGGTGAATTTTATATCTAAAATATATTTTAACAAGACAATTTCATCAATATTCACATCAAAAATCTAGTGTGATGATTAAAACTTTAAAATTTTATACTTATCCTACCTATGGTTCTATCACCCTTTACGTCGAAGTTGGTACGAAGTGCTTAGATGTCAATTTTTTTTTAATCCTATCTTCCAACCAATTACAAGTAAGACTTGGAATTCCTTGTCTTAACCAATGAAATCTATTTCTTGTCTTATCCAAAAATATTTGAAGATTCCCCTAGTAGATAAATTATCACAATGAATCATAGTCTATATCATGCTTTAGCAAGTTGTGGAAACTTTGACCTTGACTTCTTTTGGCTCATATGCCTCAGCTATTGCAACCTTGCAAATAAATTTTAATCCTATATTACCAAAATTATAAAAATCAAATGATTTATAAATTGAGAAACCCTAAGGATGTCCCATCTCCTTATCTTACACTTGGACTTCTTCTGACACCTTTTATTCCTTTAATTTATGCTTCTTTTCCATCTCATGTATCCTTCAAATATCCAAAATCCTCTATCTCTCAACGTAGCATGGATACTTTAGTTATTTATATAAATGGAAAGAAGGAACCCATATTGATTGATCCTAAACCTTCTCAAATATAAATAAAAACCAAATGCAACTATTGGCAAGTTTGGATGTTTTATCATCAATGTCAACATGTTTGTCAAGTCATTTTGCTAGAGGAATAGTATGTTAAAAGGAATGTTGAGAAATGGTTAATTAGGATGAGGAGTTTCCCACCTCATGGGATGATGTAGAGGTTGTTTAATAGGTCCATGTCAAGCTTCAGGTAGTTACATTATGATTTCAGTAAGTTACATGAGATCACATATAGTGACTGACTACTTTATTGTTTGATAGTGTAGGGTATGTGCACCAAGTTGTGAACCAAAAAAAGTGGACACATGTTTTAAAAAAATCCAAATTACATATAACCTGATCGGGTTGTTGAAATTTCAAAATTGTGGTAGGCTTGGTAGCCAAGCCTAGACAATATTATTAAAAAACTCTATCTTTCTCAAAACTAGATCAGGTTCTGAGATGTTTCTAATAACCTACTCGGGTTCTGAGATGTTTCTATTAACCCAATCAAGCTCTAAGATGTTTCTGATAACCCTTTTAAATCCCATGGGTAAGGCCATTTCTAATGCCTAAACCATAGAGTAGTATAGTGGAGGAGGGTAAAAATAAATCAGAACCCGATTGTGATTTGAAGAAACAATGTTTCTTCAACAATTTCCCTATTTTCAAGCAATGGTGCCCAATAACAAAGGTATTTTTTATTTTATTTTTTGTTTTTTTTTCATTTGTAATCAGATTAGGTTATGTTATTGATTTTTGGTATTCTTTTATTAATTTCATATTAGATTCATCAAACAACCCAAGAAGAGGAAAAAGTAATGAAAGACCGTGTTGGTTGTATTTCCAGTTTTGAAGTCTGCCCAGTAAAATTTTGAGGTCCTCAGTCATTTCTATGCTCAAGAGTTGAAAATCATGTCTAAAATTTTTTAAATACTTTTGCAAATGATGATTTTAGCCATGAACCTAGTGAAATATGCAAAAAACCCTAAGTCATAGGTTTTTTTCTGTTTGAGATTGGTTGAAACCCTAAATATCTAAGTCATGTTTATATTTTGAAGTTACTTTATCGTAACTTAAATCCTTAATAATTCATGTGCCTTTTAAAATTAGTCACTTAGTCTTGTGAATTTGAAAGAATATTCCATTCTATTTAGAGACTTAATGAAAAGCCTTTGTCGTGTTATCTCTCGATGAAAAGACTATACCTTAGATGATATGGAGACTTAGTACAAATCGTCCATCTTAAGTCAAATCAAATGGTGGTTGGGAATTATTTGAATAAAATCTATAGTTGGAAAATCATTTAGCGACACTGAGTTTCCACAGTCATGAAGTCTCTTAAGTAAACCAAGGTTAAATGTTGGTTTCAATTTTAGTGTTGTCGCTGGGTCGCGGAAGAAATCAAGAGTTAAGTGAAAAGTCACGAGACTTAGCGACAACCATTAGATGAGAGAAGATCCAACGGTTGGTGCTAAGTTTCTAGGAAGGTTTGAATAGTCAAAGAGGATTCAGTGATTTTGAGACAATGAAGAAAAGTGATTACCCAGGGTTTAAAACTTGTCAGAGTCAAGTTAAGGGTTGACAAGGAAGCTAAGTCATAGCACATGTAGTTTCGTTGCCAAGTACTAATATCATGTGGACAAGTAACAAATTGCCATATGGAATTTGGTGGGCCCCAGAATGAATTCTTGTTGCTGAGTCTAAGAATGATTAGTGATGTCATCTAAGGATTAAGAGATTTCATAATAACCGTTGATTTTCTTTTGACAAAGTTTTGATCGGATGCATGTCGCTAAGTCTTAGAATGAAACTCAAGTTAAAGAGATATTTCCATGACTTTGAAATTATTCGATCACGAAGTCTCACAAAATTTCACTAGAGTTAAGACATGGTTACCATATATCTGTAGTCGCGGGATCATCGAAGATATCAAGGGTTAAGTTAAAAAAATAACGAGACTTAATGTGGACCGTCTGATCAAATCTAAATCCAAAGGTGGTCGTGAAGTATCAGAATAATTTACCAAAGTACATAAAGGTTATGAGATTAAATGTTGATGGTCTGATCATAAATAGATCATATGGAGTGTGTTTAATCTCAGAAAGAAACTCAACTTAAGAAAATCTTTCAACAACTTCAATTTCATTCAGTCGCCAAGTCTCTAAGCTGAACCATGGTTAGGTCAAGGCAAAATTGAGGTTGTAAAGTTCATTTAAAATGATCTAGACCATAGATTGCTCAGAGATCAGAAGGTTGGCATGGAGTCGCTAGATGAAGTTGGAAATTTAGAGTTTTCTTAGCGATCAAGAGACAAAGTGTAAGATTGAGACATGTGTCTAAGCATTCAGCGATCTTGTGAAGGTCACAGAGTCTCGTAACAAGTTAGGGTTTGCATTGAAGATCATGAGACTTAGTGACAATGGTTGGATTAAGTCTAATCTAAGGATGGTTGTGTAGTCTCCAAGTAAAATTGTAAAAGGCCAAATCTTTCAGCAACATTGATTTTATGCTCTCGCAAAATCTCTTAATGGAAAAGAGATAAATTGAGATTAAGACGTCGATAGTTTGAAATAATCATGACCATTGATAGAAAAGTAAATATTATGGTTAGCGGAAAATCTCAGATATAAACCTAGGTTAATTTTAACTCTTGGCAATAAGGATACAAGGCAATCGCGTGATCGCTAAACAAACTAGAGTAAGAGCATGGTAAATACCTAAGGTTTCTAGAATTCCATGCCATGATATACAACAACCAGTGAATGAAAATGAAAGGTTTATGACATCATGTTTTAAAGTATGTTGAGATGTAATGTTTCAAACCAATTAGATTTGATAGTTCATTCAAAATTGATCACTTGTCAACCTCAGAAGCGACAGCTAGGTAAAAATTGATTTCAATGCATGTAGGAGTAATGGCAGAAGTGAATAATTGGAATTTTCATGACTTTGAATCAAATAATGCATTGATTTCCCATGAATAAGTAAGTGTTTCCATGTTCATTTTAGATTACCAAGCTTTCAAAATCTAGAGTGAAAAGTGGCTTAGTTCTCAAGAGTTATCAGAAAGGGATGATTGTGTGAATTCCATAGCAAGTGCAGTAAGCGAACTTATTTTTCAGAAAAATAGAGTTGTTACAATCAAAATTCAGAATGAGCAAAGATGAGAAGAGAAGTTAGTGTTTCTCCCACTAGCAGAAAAAGTGGAGATGGTGATGAAGATTCAAAGGGAAAAAAGGAATTATTCAAAGGAATTCCTGACTCTATTGCCTATTTCTATCCAAACCAAAAAGATGAGTGTTGATTTCCTTAATGATGATATGTCATTCATTAGAGATGCTAAAACTCCTTGTTTGTCTGGTTATTCACTTTTTAATTATTTCTATAATAATAGTGATGAACCTCTTCCAATTTCAAATTTGTGGACCTGTGGTCTGGCTAGGTTAGTAGTGCCTGACATTTTTATAGATGTGGATTTAATTCTTGAAATGGCCAGTAGATATGACATTTTGTCTAAAACCATCAAGAAAGATGATGGAACTGTGCTAGTTACCTTAAATAGGGCATCGTTCATGAAGCCTTTCAATCTATATTATCCTTTCTTAATAGAGATTAACTTAAAAGAATTAGAGGCTAGATATGTTAGGGAATCTTTTATTGGGTCCAAAATAATTCAGGTTCATGTACCCAAGAGGATGAAGAATTACATAGTAGCCATGCCTGGTGCTGTGCCTTACTTCTACAAGGGCTGTAATTTTTATATGAAATACATTTCATATGCATTTTGTATAGTGTTAGGAGTGGATGGGGGTGTAGAAAGGATAAGTTTAGATATCTTAATGATGGTCCAGGATTTGCAAAGTCTGCATGTTCGCACAAATTATGACTACATCTAGTATGTTATAGATGCAATGCATAAAGGGTTTGTTAGTACTGACCAAAAGGAGAAGGCCCCTAGATTCATGCATTATTCTTTGTTGATGCATCTAATTTTGTTATTGAACTTCCCTATTATGGATGTCAATTACTTAAGGCCTAAAAGGTTTCACAAAGGTTAGAACAACCCAGTCCAATTCTAGCTAAAAATATGGAATTACATAGCAAGGGAACAAGAATTTTGTGTATTTCGAAATTGGATGGTGAGTCCAAT
The DNA here is from genome assembly GCA_018584345.1 of Thuja plicata. NCBI lineage: Eukaryota > Viridiplantae > Streptophyta > Pinopsida > Cupressales > Cupressaceae > Thuja > Thuja plicata. Next base: position 2,041,341 of record MU225477.1, read on the forward strand.
TCTCAGGTGTTTAGGAGTTAACATGACTAGTTTACCCACCAAAGTATTGCAATTATTGAGGCCTTGTCAATATGTAGATAAGTGGCCAAGAGACCATAATTGGGGAGACTTTTATTATGAAAATAATTTGACCATGATAAGAGTTTAGGGATGAACTTACCCCCCAGATATCCTCCCTTTTCATGTGCCACCAAGGATAGCTTTCATGGAGTTCATATGGTAGTTGATGTTAACTGATAAGGAGCACTTGGGTCCTCATAGAAAAGGTACTTTCACTCCCTAAAAATTTAAAGTTTACAATTTCACAATTGGTAAGAGGGATTTGGATGCAGTAGACAGTTGGTTAGTGTCATGCCCCAAAATTCATGCCCAAATTCTGAAGTGCATTCAATATTACCTAGTTGGGGTTGGGGGGTTTTTCAAGAGGAGGCCTCTGCTCCTCATCATTACCCCCTACATTCTGCTCCAACTGAACCCGTGCCAAAGGGGCACGTCTATGGTTTTGCCCATGGGCGTGAGCTTGCCATGTTACTGGTGGCATCCTACACACATAGGAAGGTGGTATAAGTTGAAGGTAGTATCTTGATTTGAAATGAATAAGTTGAAAGTTGTTGCGCAAATTTACTATTAAGTTTGATCTTTTGAAAAAGTTAAAATAAATATTTTAAATTTTTTATAAACATAGTGGGTTTAAGGTTCCAGTGTTTGAAACGTAGTTCTGATACCAAGTGTCATGCCCTAAAATTCATGCCAAAAAATGAAACAAACTTTTTTTTAAAGGTGAAATTAAATAGTGATGTTATTGTCAAGAGGGTCTAAGGGGAATCATGACTGAGTGTCAACCTCCCTTAACCCTAATTACATCTAAATTTAAAGGTACACAAGTTGAGGGTTATCTGAAATTTACATGTCGTCCTGATTATTCATTAATAGAGTTTGATGATGTGGAGAAAGAGAGAGGCTCCCTCTCCTTCGTCTCTAGAGTTATTTGAAAAATCGGTGATGGGGAGGTCACCTTAATCTCTGAGATTCCTACTCTCTTCTAGGAATCTCACCAGGAATCCTATTCAATTCAGGACTCTCTAGGCTCACCCTTGAGCCTCTTAGGGCTACTCTCAGACCCTAACCAGAAGGACTATCCTATTCC
>MU225477.1:2068672-2086223 GCA_018584345.1 Thuja plicata
TATATATATATATATATATATATATCAAACATTAGCAAACAATCAAATATGTAGAATTCATATATATATTGTTTTGGAAAAGCAGATTTTTAAAGAGGTTAATTCTATATATATATATATATATATATGAGATTTACTCTATTGTTATAAGTGTATCTCTTTTTTTTTGCATAACTAAAATACAAAAAGAAAACATATCTAGATTTAATAGAGAATGTTAGATATACAAGTGTATATATATGTGTGTGTGTGTGTGTGTGTTGAAAAAATCTCTTTTCTTTCTAACTGTTTTTAAAATATAACAGCAAATAGTAGATTGAAAATTTGAATATGGTTTTGAAGATGCATTCCCAAGTATTTATATTTCTTTAACAAAACTAAGTTGAATATTGTGAGATTGGTTTTGAAAAGTACTAATAGTTTAAAGATAGAAGTTTCTTTCCCTAACCTTCAATTTATGCAAAGACACTTCCAATGGTTCTATTTGACTAATAAGAAAAGGAAAACTTCTATATTAATATGAAAGTTTATACAAGTAAGCCTTATGCAACTTTTGATTTCTTTCATAATAGAAAGTTAAAATAGCTTCAACTAATGATTTTCAAATATGCTACATTTCTTAAAGACTATCAAAATCCTTTTTACAAAAAAAATGGTTTCTTCTTACTAACAAGTAAATTACTTTTAGCCTGTAAGGCTCTTTACAATGTACTCATTTCCTTTGTTACATGGCTAACATAAGCCTCATAGACCTAACAAAAAGATAACTAGTTGTTGAGAACTATCAACTATAATTTTCCTTTCTTCTAAGCTCTTTCCAACTTTATTGTGACTTCAATCCTTCAAATATGCATTACAACACAAGAACAAGGAGAAACAAGAAACCATGGGGCAGCTCTCCACCCAACCTAGGCCTCTTATGAGGCCACCCCTGAGCTTGGGTAACCAAACAAAGGTGGGGAAACACTCATACAACATCACAAACAAAGAACTTGTAACATTTACATAAAACTCCCAAATCTAAGGCTATTACAAAGGATATTTCAAGGATCCCACTTGGGGTGAAGTGGACCAAGTACCAAAGGGAAAAGGCCACCCCAAACATAAAAATTCCAGCCTTCACATGGCTTTCCAAAAACATCCTCACATTCACATTTGCAACAAGAACAATGTCAAACCCTTATGACCCCCAATGAAGCACTATGAGGGAGGCTTCATAGAGCCCATACTCCATGCTTTTTCTCTCTTCTCCTTGAGGAGAGACTCTACACCAAGGGCTGTCATAACTCCTCCACCCTCAAGAATATTGTTCCCTCCCAAGGGTGAGTGAGTCTTGATACTCCCATTTACAAAAACATACAAAGGAAAAACAAGGAAAATCTTTGCAACAACATTCAACAATACATTAACAACAAGATGCATGGTTTTTACAACAAACTCATAGCACAACAACAAGCATATACAAGAGCACATATGATTTCATGAGAGAAAAAGAGTGCATAAAATCCTCCAACCTAAGATCCAATTTTAAGGAAGAAAGTTAAAGAAGAGCTCCCTTTTAGCCAAATCCCTCCTTCCAAGATCTCCAACTCTAGCAATGTCCCTAAAATTAGGGAGTGGGTGTTCAAACTCTCCAACTTGGAGAGTTCACACTAAAAATCCCTCTAGAAAGCTCATGGGGAGAAGAAAAGTTTTCTAATTGGTCCCTCTTCCCTACACTCTTACACCATACCAAAAATGGAACTAAGAAAGGAAACTTCAAAAAGGTGAAATATGTCCTATCACAAATGTGGAAAGATGTTCTACCCAAGTCAAGCCTCACAAGAGTTGATTTTCGTCCAACTTGGAAAATCAAATTTTTGGAAGGGTCACATGGTCAAATAGGGGCTATCCTAGGTTTAAAAGGGCCCTTAACTATTGGTATAACAAGTGGGCTACCTAAAAATGACCCCAAAACACCCTTGGACACTCCACAACCCCTCTAAAAGTCTACTCTAAGGTAATTTCAAAATTTCAATGAGGTGACCACACTCCCATCTCCCAACCCAAGGTATGCATATGGGGGTTCACCAATGTACTAATCTAGGTATGTGGACAACCATTCCCAAGTTAACATGTCATGGCCTTAACTACAAAACACAAGTGTCAAATGACACACACAAAATTTAGACATCACTAAGCCATGTCATATCCACTTAGACAAAAATCACAAGGAAATTTAGAAATACATTAAAATATTATACTATAACATTCATCCACATACGAACTTATGGATAAAATTATGAAATAATGAGGTATTGTCTTTTATTAGACGCAACCTTGGCTTAAACTAAGTTCACAATTCCCTTTGTTTGGTTCCCTGAATAAAATACCATGGTTTCTTACCTACACACTTAATTTGAATATCAATAGTCTGAGGAAATAAATATACGTCATAAAGAGATAAGCAATATTTAAAATATAAGGACATCACCAATATACTAAGTTATTACTAAAAATCACAAGATTACATAATTCTCACTTTAGCATTTATCATAAGGTAAAATTCTCATTGCAATAAATTGAAATTCAACATCTATATCAAATAAATCCAAATCTCATCCATAACCATAACATAATCATAATGAATTTCCAAATCAATAGTCTCAGAATAAAAGGTTCATAATAGAAAACATAATATAGTCCATAAGGTGCATCATAAAGCATCATGTGTCCATACATCCAAAATAATCAAATCCATGGCATAAAGCATAAAGTCCATAATGTCTAAAGTGCATCAAAAGAAAAGTATCATATGCTATATCTATCATAAGTAGAAAATTGGAAAACTATGATGGGGTTCAGGGTGAGGCCTCACAGTTAGCCCTTTATAGGATGAATGTAGCCTTATATATGTACATTGAGATATAAGTTTTTATTAAAAATGTTAAAAGGCTCCTAACACAACCTATTCCCAACACACAAGAGCATGAGAAATGTATGGAAGATCATATCATAAGAAATATGTTGGATGATAAATAAATCACAAAGAGAGAAGATATGTTCAATGGATTGATGGATTTGGAGAAAAAATTCAAGAGAAAAGGAATTCCCTTTAGGGGTTACTTCCCTAATATGCCCTACTTGCAAAGGTTAGACAAAATGATAGAGTCATATCACACATTATGTGGACAGCTCAAGGATATGATTGATGATAAAGATAGAGAGCATAGGAAGCATTCTTCCAAAGAATATGAAGATGATAGTGGTGAAGAATATTCAGTTCCTAGCCCACCTCCAATGAATCATCCATATATCACAGAGCAAGTTAGAGAAGAAAATGTAGTGGTGGATATCACACAAGAACTTGATACTAAAGTCACTGATGAGCCCCCCTCAAAAAATAGAAGTACAATTAGTGGAAGAGGTTTATAAGAGAAAAAAAAGAAAGAAAATAGATCAGATAGGTGCTCTGATCACTAGTGATAGACCTTATCATCATCAGTTAAGGAAGAATATTAGAGAAGGAAAGAAGGTCCAAAAGGATGGTGGAGAAGAGATTGAATTTCCTCTTCAATTGTGTCAGGATGACAGATTGCTACATCAGGATCAATTCTTAAATGATGATGAATTCATAAAAACATAGGAATTCAAATTTTTTTTAATTTGGAACAAGCAAAAAAAAAGGGAATCTATGTTAAAGATTAATGAAGATGATCCACCATTAGATGAAGCCTTACAAGCCCTACAAGATTATGATCCAGAGTTAGAAAATTTGACACTTGAAGAGGCTAGGAAGTTGGTTAAAGCCAGTGGAATGTTGTTAGTACCAGGCTAGGATCTTGCATCAGCCTTTATTATTGGTCAAATTAAGAGGGAGTCTGATGTTAATTTATCATCAGAAACATAGATTGGTGACATGATTAGAGGAATTGGGTACAATCCAAAATCCAAAGCTTTGGCAATGTGGAGTTTAGCTCCAAATAATCGGAAGCCTTCTCTGATTAATGTACATGAGAAAATGGAGGGGGACAAGATAATTTGGTTTGTCCATAACACATGAGATTTGGAGATATATCAGGTTCTTACCCATTTTTTCCAATAAAAACAAGCTAAAGCATAAAAAATGTCACAAAGATATGAAAAAAATTTCAGTGAAACCAGTGACATAGCCAAGGACAGGAAGCTAGGCCAAATAAGAATCTATGCATTAAAAATATTATGGCTAAATTCACTCAACAAATATAGGATATGTCTGAAGTGCTCCCTGCCCAACCAAAGCCAACTATAGATGTTGAGATCTAGACTGATGACATAGGGGATTCACTAGGAACAGAGCAAGAAATCTTGGAGCACAATAAGGTTGTTTTGGAAGCTTTAATACAGATTTTTCAGCATAGGAAAAGTATCCTAAAGGATAAGTTTGACTTTGTGTATAATGCATACATAAAACTGCCTGGTTTTCAAATAGAGGCAAACAATTATGTGTCAATCTTGAATCCATATTATGTAACATGGTCAGTCAGGACTCAAATTTTTGAAAGATTGGCATCTCTACAGCCTCATAGGACAGACCTCCCAGAGATTGTGTGCCAAGTGGGAGAGGAGATAGATCATATCACTGCTACCTTGTCCTTCTTCAAAGGTAAGGTTAATAAGATAGAGGCCAGAATTAATTTGTTTGGCCCAGGGTACAATAGGTTTAGTCCCTCATTAAAAGGATAAGATGATCAACTTAAAACCATGGAAGTGTGCAAAGGTGAGTTTGACATCTTATTGCGTAGTAAGGAGGAATTTATCTCAGATAATGGCACCTTGGACATGCATAGATTCAACAACATTTTGGATGAATCTTTCAAAGCTGAAACAAACTTTAACAAGTTTGTAATAGATGTTAAGGTGATAACAGATGCCAGATGGGAGAGGCAAAAGACACAAATTTAGAGTACTAAAATTTTTATTTGGCCTACAGAGGCAGAGGTAAAATCATGGGATACTCTCACTAAGACCAAAAAGAAGAAGGTTGTAGCAGTTGATTTAGATATACTGGATGAAGAGTAGAGAGGACAACTAGCACCTGATCTCTGAGCACAAGGAGGATAACTATCTCAAAGAATAGTTTATGTTAGCCAAAAATGGGAGTCACTAGGGCTCATTGCAACTACATGAAGTTATTCAAAATATCAACAGACAAAGGTGCTAGATGTTGAAGATTGAAGATCAAACTCAGTTGTTAACTAATTTTGTCTCTCCACCATCAAAAAGACTAACTGCAAGTTTTGTTTTTTAATGTCCTTAGGGTTAGCTTAGCCATCTGAAGCTTGTTGCATCCCTAAATTTTGAGGATTCCAAGATGGATAATGCTGGGTATATATAGCAATTTGTAATGTATTGTTAAGGATGGTGAATTTACAATTGCAAGGGAGACTTAATATTTTGTCTAGTTCTTCAAGATTTGATTTGATCTAAATTTACTGAATCATAAAGATATTAATAAAATACAAGAGAATATCCACTTTCAAATCTATGGTGTCTTTTTGTACTTTTTTCATGCTTTAGTATGTTTATTTTGTAAATCATCTTAGACATACTAGCAATAAGGTAACTGTGTGATTTATTACAAATTTCTTTTAAGGGGGGAGTCAATCTTGTGAGTAATTCTAGAGGGTTAGGGTTAGTATAAAAATTTGATAAATGGATGTGAGGATGAGAGGATAGTTTGTAAGGTTTTATATCTAGGGTTTTGATTGTGTTCTTATTAGTTGTTTTTCTATGGATTTTTATTTCATCTAATTCTTTTCCCAAGATTAGGCATTGGTCTAAGTTCTAACAAGTGGTTGTCATCATCAATTTCAAATCAAATTAATCTTTACTTTCTTGTGTATTGAAAGCATAAATGTCTATTTGATTGTATTGAGAGGTACAATCCACTATGTTGATTCCTTAAAGAGAAAATCAATAGGTTATCCTGCCTAAGTCTGAGACTAAAAAAGAAGAGGGATAATTATCCTTTTCATACTGATAGTAACTCTTGTTAAGTTCATGATCTGGCTTGTTAATCTCTGTATTAGTTTAATAATAATCATCTACAAGGTGTGTATTCAACTATTGTAGTTTAAAGCAAGAGTGAAATAGTTTATCCACCTTTGAGTTACTAGGAAATAGTAATCTGGAAGTAGGTACACCTGCCTGAGTTTGTGGAAGCCAAAGTGAAGAAGGATAATATCCTTGTTAATTATCCTTTTCCCTGTGTGAATCTGAAGTTGGGAATCTAGGATTCAAGCTTAAATAGCTATAAATTGATTCAACAAGAAAAAGAGCTAACAAATTGGCAACTCTTCTGGGGACATCTTAATATCCTAAAGCCATGTGTATTAGAGAGTTAATCCTTATGGTGCTATATATAATTTTTTTTCTTAGTAATTGTGCGATTGAGTTTATTCTGTTTATTTGTTGTTGCGCACTGCATGAAAGTTATGATACTAAAAATGATACAAATATTGTCTCACATGGATAGAATGGTGGTTTTGAGTTCTTTTATGTTCCCTTGTTCATATTATTTGAATAAATATTTTCAGGAGAAAGTGAATCTGCACAAGTGCATACATCAAAGGATAGTGCTCTCATGATTACATACTTGGCCAAGGTGAGAAATTACTATGAAAATCTCACATAAGGGCTTTGTTTAGACTTATTACTATGAAGCAACGTCTAAGTTGGGACTAGATTCTTAGCTATATTTCATATATTTTTCCTCTACAAAGAGAGGTGGTAACTCTAAATATCTATGCATTCTAATGAAGTTTGCATATTGAGCATATTGAATACATTTTTCTACTTCAATAGATGAATCGACAAAGGAATAATATATCATATTTCAAAGATAATCCTGAGTAGGATATTGGAGAAGAGATACATACACCTAGGAGGAAACAATGGTTAAAGAGAGGTGGTTCTAAACATGACTCCCCAAGTACCTCTAAGGGGAGAATGGAAACCCCTATCTCATAAAGAACATCATCTTCTTCTGAGGGTGCTAAAAAATCAAGGTCTTTAGGTCCTAATCAAGCTGAGACATCTTTTGATCCTTTTAGAGAAGGAGAAACAATAGATGTAGGGTTTTTCCCTACAGAAGAAAACCTTGCTCCACCTAAAGAAAAATCTTCTCCTAAGACACCTTCTTATGATTCTGATCAATTAAGAGATGAGGTTCTGGCTTTGAGAAGAAAAAAAGGAGCAAGAAATAGAAATATCAAATGCAAGGAAAAGGCGTGAGCATGAGTTATATGACTTGCTGGCAGAAAGAGAAGAAATCTTGGTTGAAACAAGGAGAAATGACCTCAAGGCTAAGATCCTAAATGAAGAAAGGCCAAGATAAAAAAATTTTTGGTAGCCTTGATGATCTAAGGAAAAAGGCTGCAAATCAAAAATCAAATTCTAGCAGAGATGAGTTTGAAAAGGAAGGACCTGTCATTAGACAACTACACCCATATGAGGTTGAGAAAAGTGCAAAGCCTAATTCAAGCACTAAGGATGTCCCCAAGAGGGGTAATAAAAAGGTTTTTGGTATTACCATAAGTGAACCTAAACAAAATGTGACTATCCCTTCAGGAATGTCTCCAATTGATTTAGAAATTGAACAGTCCAGAAAGGCTAAGGAGGACTTAGCCAAACAATTAGAAAAGTTGGAGTTGGGAGCTACTGCAGTTGCCATGAGAATGAAAATAGCCATCCTAAATGCTACTACTAACACTACTACCATTAGTTCTATGCCTGTCAACCATGGGATGCAGCAACAAAATTAGTCTATTGGTCCTGGCCCAAATACTCAAAGTGTTTGTCCTGGAATTCAATCCGTTGGCCTAAATTCAAATACTCACACTTCTGGCCCAAGTGCAGTTGCTCAATCTACCAGTCTTGGTCCTAATGGTCAAATATCTAACCTAAAACATAATGTTCCCCCACCAATTGAAAATCAAAGAGGGACAACTAGAAAAAGTGGCAACAATATGTTGGGTAATTTCCAAAGAAGACTTGTCCATATGAATAGATATAGAGATATTTTATTTGAAGGTATTCCTAGTCACCCAAATGTGATCCCCAATGAGGTCAGAGACAAAATCCCTAAATTCATAGGAAATAATGTCATTACTTATGAAAAACATTTAAAAGATTTTAGTGACAAGATAACTGATTTTGAAATTTAAAATGAAGATGTTATCATGACGCTTTTTGTTCTGTCTTTAACAGAAGATCCTAGGGATTGGTTTAGAAATCTACCAAATGATAGCATTGCATCTTGGGATGAGTTTGTAAAGTCTTTTAGGGAATAATACAGAGAACATGTCAACTTTGGATATATGTTGAATGAATTCAATAATATCAAAACATTCCCTAATGACAATATGGTTGATTTTTACAATAGATTCCAAAAGGCCATGAACAAACTTTTCCAAGTCCTGAGGCTAGATGAGGAAGTATGTTTGACAACCTATAACAATGTTACTAATGGTAAAATATCTTATTTTCTTAGAGACAAAAGGCCAACAACCTTAAGAGATACATACAAAATAAATATTGATATAAAAATAGGAGAGCATCATGAAAATTGGGAAAAGAGAAGATAATAAACTTTGGAAAGAAAAAGGGACCAACCAACAAGACTGTCAAACAAGATGATACATTTGAAAAATGGGTGACTGCAGTAAAAGATCTTGCTGCCAAAATGGAAAAAAATGATAGGGGAGGGTACCCTAACAATAAATACACTAACCAAAGGTTTGATAAATAGCCTAACCTAAGAGACTACCCATATAAAACAAATTGAAATAATGACAAGACAATCCATGATGGAAAAGATAACCCAAAGGCCAAGGAAACCCCTTATCCCCTAAAAAGGAATACAGCAAATTATGTTGAAAACACTCCTTGGTGTGATGCTTGCAATATGCCACATTCTTCATATCAGTGTGCGGTGTCCCAAGCCTTGTTTGATCAGACAAAAGAGAGGGATGGGGCAAGAAGGCCCTGCAATTAATATGTTCATAGTGAAGAAACCCTATTCATGGTTTTTAGACAGTGATTCACCTTCTGAAGACTTGCATAAGGAAGACAAATTTTATCTAGAACATCAGTCACAAATTGTACCTTGTCAAAGTGCTGAGGTTGATATTGTCTCACAAGTAACTATAAATACAGTAGGAAATGACAAATCCCATTCTCATTTTAAAGCTCCTATTGATGAGGAAAAAATATCTTTGACTGTTGTAGCCATTAACCAAGCCAGAAATTCATATAATCTGAGAAATAGAACAATACAACTAGCTCAAGGTAAATTTGTCCCTGCCAATGTTGGAAAGGATTCCCCCCAAGATACTATAGATTCTCTTGTCAAGGAGAGTAAAGATAAAAAGTATGTGAGACAAGCAGAGCCTTCTTCTGATCATTTTGAAAATGAAGAAGAAAAGGAGGAACAAATAGCCAATGATAAATCCAAGAAAGGTAGAAAGATGAGTGATGTATCCTCTGAATTACCCCTATTTTACATGAAACATGCTCTAACTCAACTGAAAGTTTCAGTCCTACTGATGGAGATGCTGAAAATACAAGAGCATAAAGAAGCTACATTGGCACTTTTGAGAGGGACTGATGATGTCTCTGTACCAAACCAAGATAAAACATCCTTGACTTCAAATAATAGTATAAAGGAAAGTCCACCTGTCAAGGAAAGAGAAGAGCAAGTGAAAGGAAAAGAAAAAAAGAAAAGAATTTTCCAATATCTACATTGGTAAAATTATTACCCAAGAACCATTATCTGTTGACCCATTTTATGTCACATTGATGGTTAACAATTTGTTAGTGAAAAATTGCATGATAGATTCTGGTGCTGCAACAAATGTAATGTCTTATCATGTCATGAAGGAATTGGGCCTTTAGGTCACCATCCCTATAGGAAGTTGTTATGCCATGGACAATAGGGAAGTTCCTATGATAGGAACATTGAAAGACATTGAAGTAAAAATTCCTTCTTTCCTTGAAGCAACCTACATAATGGACATAGTTATTGTAGATACCAAACCATATTATGGTATGCTTCTTTCAAGACAATGGGCTACAGGAGTGGGTGGAAAGATGTAGTTAGATTTGTCCTATGCAACTATCCCTATAAATGGTAATGAGGTCAAGTTTTAGAGACAACCTTGATAACCTATTGTGGTGGAGGTGGTTCTACTTGACCAATTAAACTATTGTATTGCTATAGATATGGAAAATTTTATTGTGAAAGGGATCAAGACGTAATTAAAAAGTACCGACTCAATTGTTGATGAGCTGCTACTGCAACAAGATGGATTGTGGTAAATGTACTTTGATGGAGGATGCTCCAAGGAAGGATTAGGAGAAATCATTTTAATTCATTTCTCCATCAGGTATCACTTTTAAGTATTCTTTCTTGTTAACCTTCCACTGTACAAATAACATAGTTGAGTATGAAGCTTTAATCTTGGGAATGGATATTGCCATTAAACATTGTATTAAATGTCTAAAAGTTCATGGGGATTCCCAATTAGTCATATCTTAGATAAGGGAACAATATGCTGCCAAAGATGACAGACTGCAATTATATAAGTATGCAATCTGGGATAGGATAGAATTTTTTGATGCCTTCAATATTCTTTCTATAGAAAGATCAAATAACATAATGGTAGATTTTCTTGCTAACATTGCTATGAAAAATAATGATGTTACCCTTACTGGCATATTTATGGTAGAAGTAAAAAGTAGACCTATAGTCCCTGACAATATTAATAACTAACAAGTATTTGAGTATGATGAAGATATCCTTAGGTTTATCCAGTGTGTAGATCAATATAAATGTCAGAAGATTGACTGTGAATCCCTAGTAGCAGATGTGGATGGTAAGGAATATATTTTGACCAAGAATTTATCCACCTGGCTATTAATCACATTCCCAAAGGATTGGTTGAATTGGAGGGCATGTTCAGCATAAATGACAACTATATGTCCTAGAAGTCCAATGCAAAGGTAGGATATTTAGAGGAGGTAAACCTAGGATCTGAAACATCTCCTCAATTAGTCTATATTGGTGAAAAGATGGATAGCAATGTGAGATTGAACCTGATAAGGCTACTAAAAATGTATAAACATGTTTTTTCCTGGTCTTATGAGGATTTGAAAGCCTATAGAAAAGACCTATTCTAGCATGATATCCCACTTAAAGATGTGAACCCTTTAGGAAAAAAACATAGGCCAATTAATCCACTGTTGGCTACTAAAATGCAAATGGAATTGATGAAGTTGAGAGATGTAGGCATAATTCAGCCTATCAGACATTCATCATGGGTTTCTAATTTGGTCCCTATGAGAAAGAAGAATGGGGATATAAGATTATTTGTTTACTTTAGAAACCTAAATGTGGCCTCATTAAAAGATAACTATGGATTGTCCAATGTGGAGGCTATGTTACATAAGGTCACTAGATGCGACCTGTTGTCTATGATGGATGGGTTTTTCAGGGTACAATCAGGTGCTAGTCAAACAATCTAAACAATTTAAAACACCATTACCACTCCCTAAGGTACTTATGTCTATGCTTGCATGCCTTTTGGCTTAAAAAATGCTTGTGCAACTTTTCAAAGGCATATGGATGTAGCCTTTAAGGATCTTATAGATGTCCTTATGCTAGTTTACGAGGATGATTTGATAGCTCCTTTTCAAAGATGACATAAGACCACTACAACCATTTGGAAAAAGTTGCGCTCAAAGAATTGGAGTATGGGGTATCATTAAACCCAAAGAAATGCCACTTTGCTGTCATTGAAGGGAAACTTTAAGGTCACATAGTGTCAAAAGAAGGAGTAAGAATAGATCCAGAAAGAGTTGAGGCTATTCAAAAGGTACTTGCTCCTAAAAATTTGAAATAAATATAGTCATTCTTGGGATAGATAAATTTTGTCAAGAGATTCATTAGAAACTTTGTAGAACTAGTTAAACCCATAGTCAAATTGCTGAAGAAGGATGTGAAATTTGAATGGGATCAAGAGCCAGAGTTGGCTTTTGAAAAGATTAAACAAGCTATCTAGGAAGCCCCTATCTTAGTATCCCCAAATTATACCAAACCTTTCTCTTTGTTTACATTTTCTTCTTTCCATACTATTGCTGCAGTCCTACTGCAAAAGGATGATGAGGGATTTGAACATCCCATAGCATTTTTCACCAGTCCTTACAATCAGCCAAATTGAACTACCAATTGATGTAAGAATAGGATTATGCCTTAGTAAAAGAAGCTAAGGCTTTCAAGCCTTATCTTGTATGTGCAAAAGTAAATGCATATGTTCCTCATGCTACTAGAAAAGATATTTTTTTCTAGAATGAGGTAACTGGAAAAAGATATAAATGGATAAACAAGGTTCAGGAATTTGACTTGGACATTCATATCACAAAGTTGGAGAGAGGACTAGGACTGGAAAATTTTATGACAAAAGAAAACTTGGCCTTATTTCATGTGAACAATGTTGATACTGATGAAAATTTTGTTACAAGAATTGAGATGCTGCCCTGGTATGCTGACATAGTGTATTTCCTTAAAAATACTTGCTGTCGAAGGAGTTTAAATGACAGCCAAAAAATAAGTCTAAGGTTACAGTCTTAGAAGTATGTGCTATTGCATGGTGATTTGTATTGGAAAAATAGGGATGACATATTTTTGTTTTGTCTAGATAAAGGAAAATATGAAGATGTCCTGAAATGAATGCATATCGGGATGTGTGGAGGTCATTACTCTACTAAATCAACATCTCACAAGATTATGAGAGAAGGCTATTATTGGCCTTATTTATTTTAGGACACCCATGCATTTTTCAGAAAATGTGAACCTTGCCAGAGGTTTTCAAACAAGATGAAATTATTAGGAGCTTTACTACTAAACCCCTTTCACCATGTGGGGAATGGATTTTATTGTGGAATTTAATGAAAAATCAAGTGGGGGGATAGTTGGATTTTATTAGCTAGTGATTATTTTACCAAATGGGTTGAGGCATTTCTAACTAAAAAAGCTACAAGTGCAGTGGTCATTGAATTTTTGATGAGAAATGTGATCACTAGGTTTGGTGTTCCACTCAAACTAGTAATGGACATTTTTTTGGAATAATAGTCCACAAGACAACTAAGAGGGGGGTGAATTAGTTGTAGTATAGATTATTAAACTTTAAACTTTATTAACCATATCAGAAAATGTAGATAATAACATAGTAATAGAAAACACCATAACACAAGATTTGTTGTCGAGGAAACCCTGTTAAAGGTAAAACCCTGGTGGGAATTAACACCCACAAATAATGTACTCAGAGTATAGTATCCCTGTTAAACTATATTAGCCCTGTTAGGAGCTTGTTACAACATTATAGTATATAGTCCCTATTAGGAGACAAACCCTATTAGGAGTCAAAGGAAATAGTAGGCTCACTACCCAAAGAAGGTTAAAGCCACCCTCAAGGATTTACAATCCGCATCAAGCGTATATAGAAAATACTTGATCCAGTGAACTCTCTGGTAGCAACTATCTTTGCTTGATCAGTTCCAATGAAGTATCAACACTTCTCTCTATCCAGTAGTCAAGCTTTGCAGCTTCACAAATCTCTTCTCTTCTCTTTTCTCTTTCACACTTTTTACAAATGAAAAGACCACTCATATATACCCTTTAGAATAACCCATTATGTCGGCCAATTAAGATTTCCTAATACATAATTATCTAGGTTTGCTAATTAAGGCTTCCCATCATACAAATAATTACATAAGGTCTTGCTAAGATACACGCAGTACCTATAACAAGTATACAACATTTACAATTCATCAAAAATACTTCCAGATCTGCAATCCACTCTCATAATTAATTTCCACACGTTACAAGTTTGAAGTCAGCCAGGAAATAGGTCTTCTCTAGAACACACACCAAAACTGACATCATCAGTACCCAAAAAAAAATCAAACTCAACCCATTTCACTATCATATGTCAGTTCTCTATCAGTAAGCTCGCAATTTATGAAACATCTTCCTTAGTAAGATATCTTTGAAACACAAAGAACTTCTCTGTCCAGAATCACAGTTGCAGTCCAAAAAAATAGTCTTCACCAAATGAACTGTAACATCTACATAATGTAACATAAATTCAAGTGACCTTAAGTAAGGTCAGGACACATCCTTCTACATAAATCCAACCTTGATCCTTCTAAATCATCTGTATAGTGTTCATACACTCGTTCTAGTTAAGTAGTCAGTCAGTCTTCTCCATAAAAATATATGTTGACATCAGTGACAAAACATGAATATCAATAGCAAGATCAGTAACCAAAACTAATATCATCCAGCAATATCCCCCTTTGGCATCGATGGAAACATATGGGAAAATCCATATGCATCAACCCAAAATTACTCTCTCTCAATACAATCTTCTCAATATCCTCAACATAAATTTCCCAAAATAGTAGGGATTTTATCATAGATTCCTTCCCCCTTTGGTAGCAAGGGAAAAGGGTGCCATAACTCATCTATAGTCTTTAGTAGTTTTTTCAAATCTTCATGTCCGATCAGGTGCAAGATCACCCAAATGTGCTCCATAGTGTTCTCCTACAATCACTCCCCATAAGGAGTACATCCATACATCAAGTCCAGAGAATAATATAGCTCTAAGATCTACTAGACTGATGCATATCTGCATCATTTTAATTAATACTGGGAGGGGCCATCACCCCAAGCATGGCTCTGAGGTATTCAAAAGCATCTTTTGGAAAAATTTTAGTAAATATATCTGCTATCTGTTCATGTGTGCTTATGTACTCCAGTTTAATCTCCTTAGCAACTACCTTCTCCCTCAAGAAATGATAATTGATAGAAATATGTTTAGTCTTTGAGTGCATTATGGGATTCTTCAACATGTTTACTATACTTTTTTTTACTGTGCTACATATTCTAATTTAGCAGTAGATTGAGCAATACAATTCTACATCTTGCTTAACCAGGAAACCAATCTCTTCCCAATGAAAAATGAACTGCCACTTGTGCTCTTTCTATCATCCACATTACTTGCCCAATCAGCATCAAGTAAAATCCTACAAAGTAAAATCATTAGATTTTTCATACCATAATCCATAATCTACTGTTCCTTTCAGATATATGAAAATTCTTTTCATAGCAGCAAAGTGTGTTTCTTTAGGATCTGCCTGATATCTAGCCACAATTCCAAATGCATTGGTAATATCTGGTCTAGTGTGTGTCAAATATTGTAGACCTCCAATCATTGACCAGTACTTAGTCTTCTCAACACTTTGAGTCTCATCACTTTTAGTTAGTTTATTCCATGTTATCATGGGTGTACCAATAGGTTTACAATCTTCCATTCCAAATTTATTTAGCATTTCCTTAACGTACTTGGTCTGAGATATAAATATGCCATTTCTACTCTGATTAATTTACAAACCAAGAAAAAATTTCATCTCGCCAATCATTGACATCTCAAACTCATTCTCCATTTCTTTAGCAAACTTCTTACTCATTTTATCATTTCCTCCAAAAATGATATCATCAACAAAAAATTCTATAATTAAGATTCCATCTTCACCAGTTCTTAAATACAAATTACTATCTGCATTACCTTTTCTGAAACCAAGATGAAGTAGATGTTTATCGAGTCTTGCATAGCATTCCCTCGGTTCTTATTTCAGTCCATACACTTCCTTCTTCAGTCTCCAAACCATGTTTTCATCATCTGTCAAAGGAAAACAATCAGGTTGCTCAATGTACACTTCTTCTTCTAGGTCACCATTCAAGAATGCAGATTTCACATCCATCTAATACACTTTGAAGTCTTTATGTGCAACATAAGCAAGGAATAGTCTCATAGCTTCCAGTCTAGCAACATGTGTGAATGTTTCTTTGTAGTCTATGCCTTCTTGTTGTGAGTAACCTTTACATACCAGTATAGCCTTGTTTCTTACCACTATACCTTCCTCATCCATTTTTTTTTTTGAAAACCCTCTTAGTTCCAATCACATTCTTGTTTTTAGGTCTTGGAACCAAATCCCATGTATTTTTATTCTTTATCCGCTCTAGTTCTTCTTCCATGTCTTTAGTCCAAGATTCATCTTTACATGCTTCATCAGTAGTCTTGGGTTCAGCTTGAGAAATCTAACAGATCTCATCTCTAACTTTAGATCTAGTCATCATGCCTTTTCTTGCATCACTAATAATTTGATCTTCAGGATTGTTTTTCTTGACATACCTTGGAGTCTTCAATGTCTCAGTAGCTTCTTCATGTTCTTCTTCTTCAATCTCATACTCAATCATCAAGGGCTCTTCAAGTTCAGCAGCAAATTCTCTTGTTTCTGTTATCTAACGACAATCATACATTCTTTCCTCAATTTTAAATTTCTCATCTATCCTCACATTGGCACTTTCAATTAATTTTCTCAATCTCAGATTGAAACATTTATATGCTTTACTCTTAGTAGAATAACCAAGAAAGATTCCTTCATCACTTCTAGCATCAAACTTGCCTATCTCATCATCTCTCTTGATATAGCATTTACTACTAAATATTCTAAAATATTTCATAGTAGGTGTATGATCAAATCATAATTCATAAGGGTTTTTATTTTTACCTTCTAAGATCTAAATTTTGTTTAGTGTGTACATAGCAGTTCCAATTGCTTCTCTCTAATGAACATGTGATACATTTCCTTCTAGCAACATAATCCTAGTAGCATCTAATATAGTTTTTTTTTCTTTTCTCTACTATCCCATTCTGTTGTGGATTTCTAGGAGCTCAAGTCTGTCTATGTATTCCATTTTCTTCACAATATGTGTTAAATAGTTCTGATGTAAATTCTCCTCCTCTGTCTGATCACAAAAATTTCATCTTTAAACCATATTCATTCTCAACTTTTTCTTTGAAATACTTGAATTTGTCAAATGCCTTAGATTTATTTCTCACATATGTAACCCACATCATTCTATAAAATTCATCCAAAAATATTATAAAATACCTTTCACCATAGTATGATCTTGTTCTTATAGGGCCACACAGATCTGTATGCACCAGATCCAACTTCCCTTTTTGCTAAATAGGCTTTTCTCTTGAAAGTGCTTCTAGTTTGTTTTACAATAACACATTCTCTACACATAGTGTTAGATGGCTTAACAATTTTAGGTAGATATCATACTTCTTTTTTCATACTTCCCTTCACAATGTTTTCAAAATTAACACAAAAATATATTTTGTGCCATAACCAACTGTCATCAATCTTTGCAATAAAACAAGTAGCTTCAGATGTGTTTAGTTCAAATAAATTACCTCTGGATTTAGTGCCAAATGCTATTAAGTCTCTTTTTTTACTCTTGATATAACATTTCCCATTGATGAAGTTTAGTTTATAACCCTTGTCCACTAGTTGTCCAACACTCAACAAATTATGCTTGAGTCCATCAACAAGTAGTACATTGTCAGTGTTAGTCTTACCATCCAATGAGATAGATCCAATCCCAATAATAAGTTTAGGA
>MU225477.1:2086405-2140243 GCA_018584345.1 Thuja plicata
GTTCATCATCCTTAATAGAAATGAATCCAATTTCATCAAAGTTACCATCCTCATCATCATATATTCCTTCACTAGCATAATAGCATTCCTTATCCTTTGAGAACTTAGACTTGAAAAACTTAGGTTTGTACTTTGGAATTCTTGTAGGACATCTAGATGCAAATGACTGATCTTATTAAATGAAAAACATTTCAAAGGTAATTTTGCTTCAAACTTACCCTTACCTCTCTTTTCTCTTCTGGAAATTAGTGCAAAATTTTCATCTAGCTTCCTTTCTTCTTCCTGTATCTGTTCAAATTCATCAATATAGGCTCCAAGTTCTTCTCTCATATCATTACTGCTTGTGCTTGCATTTCCAGCTAAGGTCTACTTGTTCTTGTGCACAGTTTCTTTGAACATTTACTCAACTTTAGGTAAAGTGTCTCCTAATTTTGTGGCCTCAAATGTAGTTAGTTTTCCAATCAACATCTCTTTGGTGAATTTTGGTGTGAAAGGTATGATCTCCTCTATAGCTTGAACCTTGGTTCTGTATGCAGATGTCAAAGATCTCAGTATCTTTGCAATTGCTTCTTCTTCACTGTAAGTTCCTCTAGAGTTCCTAATACCAGTCACCACCTCAGTAATTCTTGGTGCATATGCTCTGATGTTCTCATATTATCTCATATTTAATGATTCCATCTTTGTCTTCTAGTTCTATAACTTTTATTGCTTTGTAAATTTGTCTACAACATATAGTGCTTCCAGTCTTGACCAGATTTCATGTGCAAAGTCCAAGTCCTTTACTTGTGTGAATTCTCCTTCTGATAGAGCATTTATTAGGGATTCCATTGCAACCATATTATATGAAAATTGCTTCTTATGATCATTAGTGGACTTATCTAATTCATCCTTAGTTGCTACCTTTTCTTTCTTCTTTGTTATCATCTAGTAGTCAAGTCCTAGACACATAAAATGTGTTCTCATCTTGTTCTGCCAACTATCAAAGTTTCCAAGATCAAAATTTGGACTATCCTTCTTGTAGTAAGTCATCTTTAGGATCACCTATAGCTGTTAAAATTTCTCTCTGAGGATCAGTATCTTTGATACTAATTTTTAGGAATAATAGTCCACAAGACAACTGAGAGGGGGGGGTGAACAAGTTATAGTATAGATTAATAAACTTT
This sequence comes from Thuja plicata, assembly GCA_018584345.1. Taxonomy (NCBI): domain Eukaryota; kingdom Viridiplantae; phylum Streptophyta; class Pinopsida; order Cupressales; family Cupressaceae; genus Thuja; species Thuja plicata. The sequence continues at coordinate 2,087,569 of MU225477.1, forward strand.
AAAATTTACTAACCATATCAGAAAATGTAGATAATAACAAAGTAATAGAAAACATTATAACACAAGATTTTTTGTCGAGGAAACCCTGTTAAAGGTAAAACCCTAGTGGGAATTAACACCCACAAATAATGTAGTAAGAGTATAGTATCCCTATTCAAAGATATTAGCCATGTTAGGAGCTTGTTACAACATTATAGTACACAGACCCTATTAGGAGACATACCCTGTTAGGAGTCAAAGGAAATAGTGGGCTCACTACCAAGGCACACTACCCAAAGAAGGTTAAAGCCACCCTTAGGGATTTACAATCTGCATCAAGTGTATACAACAAATACACAATCCAATGACTTGTCTAGTACCAACTATCTTTGCTTGATTAGTTCCAATGAAGTATCAACACTTCTCTCTATCCAGCAGTCAAGCTTCACAGCTTCACAAATCTCTACTCTTCTCTTTTCTCTTTCACACTTTTCAAAAATGAAAATATCACTCATATATACTCTTTTACAATAACCCTTTAGGTTGGCCAATTAATCTTTCCTAATACATAATTAACTAGGTCGGCTAATTAAGGCTTCCCATCATACAAATAATTACATAAGCCCTTGCTAAGATACACACGGTACCTATAACAAGTATACAACATATACAATTCATCACAAATAATTGCAGATCTACTATCCACTCTCACAATTAATTTTAAAACATTACAAGTCTGAAGTCGGCTAGGAAATAGGTCTTCTCTAGAACACACGCCACATCTGACGTCATCAATACCCAAATAGAAATCAAACTCAACCCATTTCACTATCATATGTCGGCTCTCTATCAGTAAGCTTGCAATTTTTAAAACATCTTCCTCAACAAGATATACTTGAAACATAGAGACCTTCTTTGTCCAGAATCACAGTTGTAGTCCAGAAAAATAGTCTTCACCAAATGAACTATAACATCCACATATTGTAACATAAATTCAAGCGACCTTAAGAGTAAGGTTAGGAGACAGACTTCTGCATAAATCCAACTTCCATCCTTTTGAAGAATCTATACAGTGTTCGTACACTCTTTCTAGTTAAGTAGTCAGTTTGTCTTCTCCATAGAAATATATGTTGACATCAGTGACAAAACATGAATATCAACAGCATGATTAGTAACCAAAAATGATATCATCCAACAACAATGCTAGGTGCTTCAAATCTAAAGAATTTGTTGATTTTTATTCTGACATGGGAATTTTCATTTCTTATTCATCCCCTTACCATCCTCGAGCTAATGGAAAGAAAGAATCAAGTAACAAGAGTATTTTGAAAATTCTTAAAAAAACCCTAGAAAATAACAAGAGAGCCTGACATGAAAAGCTAAAAATTGCCCTATGGGCAGATAGAGTTACTATCAAGAAGGCTACAGGAAAATCTTCTTTTGAACTGGTGTATGGTGCTCAGTCAAGGATGCATGTCAACAATTTACTCCCAATTTACAAATTCATTTAAGATGAGGATATTAAGGTTTCTGAACCTATGTAGGAAAGAATGGTCCAATTAGTAGAATTGGATGAGATGAGGAGGAATAGTCAAAGGTAAAATATCAAACTGCAACAAAGGATGAAACACCTCTTTGACAGAAGGGCACATGAAAGAAATTTCCAGCTTGGTGATTTTGTGTTGCAGTGCAATGCCAGGGCTGAAGACAAAGGAAATCATAAAAAAATTGAGTCACTATGGTTGGGGCCTTTTGTTATCTCTCATAAATTTGGAAAGGATTCATATTTCCTCAGGAATATGGATGATGAAGAACAAGAATGGCTAGTGCATGGACAATTCTTGAAAAACTTATTCAATTAGATCTTTTGTTCCATGCATAGTAGTTGTATATTGTGTAAAAGTGTGTTTCCTTTTGTTGTTTGTTTCTTTCCCAGCTGTGTGTCTATTTCAGTAATAGGTTAGTGTGGTTGTGGTCTTCTTTGCTAGAGATCTTTGGTTCTTGAGATAAACTCATGTTTTCACATCCTCAGATAGAGCCATTGTTGGTTGTATTTCCAGTTTTGAAGTCTACCTAGTAAAATATTGAGGTCCTCAGTCATTTATTTTCTCAATAGTTGAAAATCATGTCTAAAATTGTTTAAATACTTCTACAAATGATGATTTTAGCCATAAACCTAGTGAAATATGCAAAAAAACCCTAATTCCTAGGTTTGTTTCTGTTCAAGATTGGTTGAAACCCTAAATATCTCAGTCATGTTTATATTTTGAAGTTACTTTTTTGTAACTTAAATCCTTAATAATTCATGTGCCTTTTAAAATTAGTCACTTAGTCTCGTGAAGCTGAAATAATATTCTATTATGTTTAGTGACTTAGTGAAAAGCCTTTGTCGCATTATCTCCCGATGAAAAGAATATACCCCAGATGATATGAAGACTTAGCACAAACCATCCATCTTAAGTCAAATCCAACAGCGGGTGGGAAGTCTCTGAATAAAATCTATAGTTTGAAAATCATTTAGCGACACTGAGTTTCCACAGTCATGAAGTCTCATGAGTAATCCAAGGTTAAATGTTGGTTTCAATTTTTGTGTTGTCACTGGGTCATAGAAGAAATCAAGAGTTAAGTGAATATTCATGAGACTTAGCGAAAACCATCAGATGAGAGAAGATCCAATGGTTGACACTAAGTCGCTAGGAAGGTTTGAATAGTCAAAGAGGATTCAAAAATTGTGAGAAAATGAAGAAAATCTATTACCTAGGGTTAAAAATTGGGCAAGTTCAAGTTAAAGGTTGACAAGGAAGCTGAGTCATAACACATGCAGTTTTGTGGCCAAGTACTAATAATAGGTGGACAAGTAACAAAGTGACATATGGAATTTGGTGGGCCCCATAATTAATGCTTGTCACTAAGTCTCATAATGATGAGTGATGTCATCTAAGGATTAAGAGATTTCACGATAACTATTGATTTTCTTTTGACAAAGTTTTGATCGGATGCCTATTGCTAAGTCTCAAAATGAAACTCAAGTTAAAGAAATCTTTAGGTGACTTTGAAATTCTTTGGTCGCGAAGTCTTGCAAAAGTTCACTAGAGTTAAGAAAGGGTTACCATATATGAGTAGTTTTAGGATCGTGGAAGATATAAAGGGTTAAGTTAAAAAATCACGAGACTTAATGTGGACCGTCTGATCAAAACTAAATTCAAAGGTGGTAATGAAGTCTCAGAATAATTTTCCAAAGTACATAAAAGTTATGAGAATGAATTTTGATGGTCTGATCACAAATAGATCATATGGTGTGCGTTTAATCTCGAAGAAAAATGCAGGTTAACAAAATATTTCAACGACTTTAGTTTCATTCAGTCTCCAAGTCTCTAAGCTGAGTCATGGTTAGGTCAAGGTAAAATTGAGGTTTTAAAGTTCATTTTAAATTATCTAGATCATAGATTGAACAGAGGTTAGAAGGTTGGCATGGAGTCATTAGATGAAGTTGAAAAGTTAAAATTTTGTTAGCAATCAAGAGACAAAGCATAAGATTGAGACATGTGTCTAAGTATTCAGAAATCCTATGAGGTTCATAGAGTCTCATAACAAGTTAGGGTATGCATTGAAGATCATGAGACTTCGCAACAATGGTTGGATTAAGTATGATCTATTGATGGTCGCGTAGTCTCCAAGTGAAATTGTAAAAGGCCAAATCTTTCAGCGAATTTGATTTTATGCAGTCGCAGAATCTCTTAATAGAAAAGAGATAAATTTAGATAAAGACATGGATAGTTTGAAATAATCATGACCATTGATAGAAAAGTAAATATGATGGTTAGAAAAAAACATCAGAAAGAAACCCAGGTTAATGTTAACTCTTAGCAATAAGGAGATAAGGCAGTCATGTGATCACTAAACAAACTAGAGTAAGAGCATGGTAAATACCTAAGGTTTCCTTCTGCACCATGATACACAACCATCCAATGAAATGAAAGGGTTATGAAAACATGTTTTAAAGTATGCCGAGCTATAATGTTTCAAACCAATTAGATTTGATAGTTCATTCAAAATTGATCACCTGTCAACCTCAGATGCCACGGCTAGGTAAAAATTTATTTCAATCCACGCAGGAGTAATGGCAGAAGTGATTCACTGGAATTTGCATGACTTTGAATCAAATAATGCATTGATTTCCCATGAATAATTAAGTTTTTCCATGTTCATTTCAGATTACCAAGCTTTCAAAATTCAGAGTGAAAAGTGGCTTAGTTCTCAGGAGTCATCAGAAAGGGATAATTGTGTGAATTCCATAGCAAGTGCATTAAGAGAACTTATTTTTCAAAAAAATAGAGTTGTTATAATCAAAATTTAGAATGAGAAAAGATGAGAAAAGAAGTTAGTGTTGCTTGCACCAACGAAAAAAGAAGAGATGGTGATGAAGATTCGAAGGGAAAAGGGAATTATTCAGAGGAATTCATGACTCTGTTGCCTTGTTCTAGCCAAAACAAGAAGGTGAGTGATGATTTCTTCAATGATGATATGTCATTCATTAGAGATGCTAAAAATCCTAGTTCATCTGGTTATTTACTTTTTAATTATTTCTAAAATAATAGTGATGAACCTCTTCCAATTTCAAATCTATGGACCTGTGGGCTGGCTAGGTTCATAGTGCCTGACGTTTTCATATATGTGGATTTAATTCTTGAAATGGCTAGTAGATATGACATTTTTTATAAAACCATCAAGAAAGATGATGGAACTACCCTAGTTACCTTAAATAGGGCATCATTCATTAAGGCTTTCAATATGTATTACCCTTGCTCAACAGAGATTAACGTGAAAGCATTAGAGGCTAGATATGTTAGGGAATGTTTTGTTGTGTCCACACTAATTCAGGCTCATGTACCCAAGAGGATGAATAATTACATAGCATCCATGCCTAGTGCTACACCCTACTTCTACAAGGACCTTAATTTTTATATGACATACATTTCATATGCATTGTGTAGAGTGTTAGGAGTGGATGGGGGTGCATAGAGGATAAGTTCAGATATCTTAATGATGGTCCTAGATTTGCAAAGTCCACATGTTGCCACAAATTAGGATTGTAACACCCCAAAATTGGCATCTTTCAACCCTAACAAATTTTGTTGCATTTTTCATTCTTCTGAGTCATCAAAGTCCTATTGTACTAGGCAATTCTTAGTTTTGACTAACTCTACTCAACCTAAGTGTCAAATGCAGAAAATCCTAAATCTGCATTAATCATACATTATATTTAATTTCTAAATATCAATCAATTAGCTAAACAAACCCTATGATTGAATTAATTTAATTATCAAGTCCTGGCACTTTAATTAAATTAAATTCACCCCTTTTAGCTAAAACACATAAAAAGAAATTAAACAATATTTAATTATTAGTTAAATATCCTCAATTGAATTTAATTATTCAAATAATTGAGAAAATACATATATGAGGTCATATTCTATTTATTTAATTAAATATTCTCTCAAAAATCTTCTCTCCAGTCGAGAAATAGAAACTTTAAACTAATTGTGCTTTAAAGAGAAAGAAAACAGTTAAAATAAAAAAGAAAATAGTTAAAATCAAAAAGAAAACAAATCACTATTTTCTTTTAAAGAAAAATTGCTAATCTAAACTAGCCTTTTTATTTGTTTTAATTCAAAAGGAAACTTTCTATTCTGAGCAGACTCTCAGTCTATAAAAGAACTCCCATTTCTCATTCAAAGAATGCATTGTTAGAATAACAAATTGCTACTGCATTTTATAGTTCATAATCTCATTTCTATTAAGCTCTCATTTTGCAATAGATTAGTTTCATTTTCTTAGATTAATCTCATTCAAATCATGTCATAGTTTAATGTCATTTCTAGCTTAGATTAATCTTGCATTGCATTCATGAAGAAAAATCCTCCATTCTTAGACTAGGCTAGGTTGTGAGACTCTCGTTCTGAGAGCCTTTCAAAACCCCTTCTACAATAGGAGGTAACAAGTCAAATCATATAGGCATGCAGGATGATTATATCATATTCATTTCTATGTGTGTCTATTAATAATAAATATGTTCAATTGTATGGTTAAATAAGAAGGCTACATTTAACGTATACATTTCTGGTGCCCACCGTGGGGCAGAATAATCACTTTTTGGCCTCATTTTCTTGCATTTATTTTCATTTTTGTGCTATGTCTGTACGTCTCTATCAGAAATGTCATGCAAAATTTCACAGCATCTCACACGAACTTTCTAGTTCTTCACAGGATTATATGTACTTTTTTGCATGAGCCGTTCTATTTCATTCTGCGAAATTTGACACCAGAGACCTTTATTTGATATTTCTTATCTCAGTTTTTTGACCATTTACTGTTTCCTGACTTCTGTGTTTCTCTGATTTTATTTTTGGAATAACTTAATGGTGGTTTGCAGGACACTGAGAATGAAGAAAGCAATTACAAACTACTAAAGTATTTACTGCAGGACGCTTGTCGAAGACCTTGCGTTTTTTCACAAAACTCTCATGCCTATTTTTATTAGTTAGAAAATGCTTTAGCTTGGTTATTAAAATGAATCATTGTGTTGCGTGCTTGAAGTGTTTTCTAGTTTGTAATTCCAAAGAGCTATATTAACGTATCCTCTCCCCTTGCCTTTATGGATCTTGGGTGCAAGAGAAATTCATATAATTCTTCTAGTGTGGCTACCTCCCAAGTGCTTTAATAGAGCCAATGAGACTGTATTTCCCAACCGGTAATAGGCTAAAGCCAAGCCCTTTTGAGCTGGTATATAAAAAATTCCATTGTGATTTGTCTTGCAATGGACAGGTGTGAATTCATTGTGGCAACCAAAATCTCTTCTAGTACCCTAGTGGTGTGTTAAAGTCACTACATTGTTAATATGAAAACCTCGCTTTGAAAGGATTGGGAGAGCCTTTATTGGGAAAATGACTTGATCACAACCACCTGAATGGATGTCCTTACTACAAAATTTTGTTATAGTATCCAAAATCCCTCTATCTATTGGTGCAAAAGGATAGAGACCAACTAAGACATCCCACACTTTCATGGCTCTTAGTAGAGACAACAGTCCTTTGAGAAATAATTCTCTTGGGATTAAAAGCTTGCTATGCCTAAGAATTGAGTGCACATGTAAGGAGGAGTCCATTCCTCCAAGCTTCTAAGTTGTCAACTATGAATAGGTGTGGCTGAACTTCGGTTCAAGTGGGAATTCAATAGATACTACCTTGGCTCACCTAGGATTGTGATGTGTCTGTTTTGTTACTACAAACATTCTACTTAATGTGTTTTGCGTGGGTGAATCATTCAAACAATCAAAACAAATATCAAATCACACAACTTGCCAAATTTGAAAATGTCCAAAACAATCTGCAACTTCAACTTTGTGTCAAAAAATAGCATAATCCATCTTGAAAAACACAAACTGGTTCTAAATTTCTGATTCAGTAGAATTTCATTGTCTTTGCTGCCAAATCTCACGTGATATTCTGCCACCTTCGCGTCATTCTGTGAGAAACTTTGTACGACACGCTGTAAACTGTCGTGCGACATTTTGCAAATCTACTACTATTTGTTCACTAGTCTCTCATATTTTTCTACAATGTTTCACACTATACTGTAGATTATCGTGTGATTTTGTGAGAATCTTCACGCGGGAAAGTACTTCTTCACATGAGTCTGTATCATTTTGCCAAAATAGTGAGCTATTTCCCACCTTTCTAGCATCTCTTTGCTAAATTTGATTTCTATTTAGGGTCTGTTTACTTGCCTTCTGTCTACACACAGTCTGCAACTGGATTTCTTGGGCTGATAATTATGTGATTCTCACTTAAACTCATCTTGTCTCATATCATTTGTTCCCTTTCTACTATGTTTTCATATCTTGCATCATGATATTCATCTCTCAGCTATTCTAGCCTTATTTATGAAAATTCAGACCAAGTATACTTCACCTTTTGGCACTTTTGTGCATTTACCTTGAGATAGTTCCAACCGTGGTCCTAGTTCACATTCCTTGTATAATCTTTGTCTATGACTGTTAAAACTCAAAGTGGGAAAACATTCCTTTCACATGTCACTAGACAAGGTAGGGGTAGGCTTATCAACCAAGAAGAAGGTTGTCCTAAAATTTTCACATAGCTTGAGTGTGGTGGGGAATCATCACATCACCCTTTTCCAGTTACATCTAGTGAGGAATCATCTTGATCTCCCTCTCTGATACTTCAACCTTACATCAAATGATCATTTCCAATGGATTTTATTCAAGTTTGAAACCCTTTGTTCCAAGAAGATCCAAACTCTAAGTAGTTGTTACCAAAATATGACACTGTCACCACAATAAAGATTCCCATGAATACAACCTCTCCACATATTTCACCTCCTAGTAGTGAATTTCTAGACACTACACTCTTTCCTGATAACAAAATGATAGAGCAACATCTAAATGGTGAAAACTGTAGAGCTAGTGATCAACATCACAATAATGAAAATAGTAGAGACGATCATCACTCTAAAACCAAGGGTAAATTCCATAGTCAAGACCCTCCTAGCGATGAAGAGACTAAAATTACTCAGAAAGATATCATGGATGCTCATGCCAATAAAGGCTTCTATAGGATGATGGAAATTCTCCTGAGAGAAGAAAAATAGAAGTATCTTCTCGAACTAGCCAATAGAGGGGCTATGTTACCCTCCAACTACAATGTAGAGATGCTTGTCTCTAAAGAGGAAGAAATTGAAAAACTCTAGGTTACAAAAACAAGTTCAAAGTATGCAAGAAAAAATTCTTCAAATCATGAAGGATAAAGACAAACCCACTACATAGTTCATGCTAGAAATCATATGTCCATTCCCATTTGATAGGATTCTATGCATGCCTCCTTTTCCTAAAGCAGTTGAACTTCCCAAGTATGATAAATACTTGGGTACCTCTGATCCCTAGGATCATCTAAGAGAGTTTGGTGCTCTCTCTATGGAGTTCATACATGATCAAACCTACCTCATGCATCTCTTCCCACATGGTTTGGGAGGGTCAGCTATGGAGTGGTTCTCTAGGCTACCAACTGGCATCAAGACTTTTGACAAAATTTCCAACTTGTTTCTGCAACACTATTCCCACAACATCCAACATCTAGTTCACATCCAAGATCTTTACAACTTGAAACAAAATCATGGAGAACCTTTCTTGACATTTCTCTAGAGATGGAGGCAACTTTATGTTGGCAAGTTGACTTCCTGAGGATGCATGACTTATTTTTTGTTGTCATCATGGTAACAAAGTCATACTATGTTTCTGTCAAAGATAACTTAGAAGATAAAATGACTAAGTATGGAAAATAGGAAAAACAAAGTTATAAAATGATCAACACATCAGTGCATGTGTGAGAGACTGAAAAAGAGTATGCGCATTCAGATATATGTTCTATGTGATGTATACATACTAAGTCCAGACATGCATAGTACGAAATGATAGTACGGAGAAGTTAAAGACATATTAGTACACCAGTAGTCCAGAAGACAGAGCATGAAATCCGACTAAGTGTTTTGATCAAAGTATATTATTTTTTTATGTAAAGGCCAAGTGCCTATGATAGTATGTTTTTAATGATTTAATTAGTAATTTTGTAAACATGATTAAGCCAATTAGTTTGGAAGCGTTGTGTATTATGTTTTAGGGCTGACCATAAGTCTTGTTTTGGGTCGCGTCTATTCGGGTATGAACATATAAGTATGTAATGTAAAGTTATGTTACAAGTGTTGAATAATATGCATGAGTAAGATATAGAAGAGAAGTATAATTAATTTAGTATGATATAAATCTCTTTAAGAGAGTAACAGCATCTGCGCATAAACAAAACTGATTAGACAACAATGTCATCACAACAGTTCATATTTTTGATATAGTGTATATCAACTATCAGAAGGTTCTAGCCTTCACCTTATTGGGTAGTGAGCTTAGGTAGTGAGCCAAACACCTTTAACAAGGTTTTGTAATTGACTCCTAACAGGGTCATTGTACTTGATTTGTAAAGACTACTTCTAACAAGGCAAAGAAACTTTAACAGGTTCATTATACTAGTACAATATTTGTGGGTATAAATTCCCATTGTGGTTTTCCTCTGATCAAGGTTTCCCCATAAAAATATCATGTGTTATGTGTTCTTGTATTAAGCTTCATTGGATGTATGTTTGATTTATGTTTAAGTTGCTGAAATATAATAAATAGACAAACACTGATTCACCCCCCCTCTCATTATTTATAACAATTGGTATCAGAGATCTGGTCCTCTGAAAGAAAGTTTAACCACTTGAGGAGATCATGGACTTAGCATAAGAAAAAAAATTGAAAAATAATCTTGAAGCAACTCTTGAAGATCTTGACAGATCTGAAAAGAAAATGAAGAACTTAGACTGAAAGTTGATGACTCACAAGTGCTTATCAAGAAATTGAGAAAAGATTTGAAAGATTGTTCTACAAGTGATTTAGGGAAAATGGTCAAAAAGATGAGTGAAGAGAACATGTCTTTGAAAGATAAAATTGAAAATCTGGATGGATAGCTAACTGACAGTCAAATTTCTATTGAAGAAAAGATAAAAAAAAGAAAACAATTAGAAGATGAACTTTGGCAACCAAAAATGAAAGTATTGGAATTGGAGAACACAAATAAGAAGATGGATTCCGAATTAACAAAAGCAAAGGATAAGATTGATAAACTCCACACAAGTTCTGATTCACTTCAATCTCAACTCAATGCACAAAATAAAAAATGTGACACTACTAGTCTTGGATACAGTATAGCACAAGTTGAAATCAATTCATTGAAAGAAAGAAAGAAATCACATGAAGCACCTTCAGAAGCAAAGAAAGTTGAAAATATTGCAGAGATTAAAACGGATCCACCTAAAGGAGAAATCAAGCAAGTTAACAAAACTTGTTATGCATGTAATAAACATAGTAATTTGGCAAGAGATTGCAAAGAGGTAAGACCTTTCAATGGTTATTGTTACTCCTATAATAAGTTTGGTCACAAGGCTATACATTGTAGAACAAATCAAAGAAATCAGTCACAGTAGAATCAGAGAAAAATGAATCAAAACAATTAGAGAAATCAGCAGAACATTACATGTCAGATATGTAATTACAATGGACACACAACAAAGCAATGCAACATGATGAATAGGAACATCAGACCTCCTATCATTTGTCACACATGTGGAAAGGCTGGACACATCTCAAGGTTTTGTAGATCCAGAACTCAGAAACAAGAGGATCCTAAGAAATCACTATTTGAAGAAGAAGGAGAAGTCAAGTTTGTTCAAGAAAAAGAAGTTTCAAGAAAAATTTGGGTTGAAGTAAAGAAGGACAATATAGAGAGAAAAGTAGTTGATGCATCCATAATGTATGCATCCTCTATTTCTGGTTAAATAGACCTTCTTGGTCTTAGGGGGAGCTTTTCTAGCTTGAAACCCCTATGTGGCTGGTATACTCACCTCTAAGTATGCACCTATAGATTCATGCTTATGACCACATGATATAGCAATATGAATACACACATTGTCTATAGTACATTCAAAACAAAGTTTGAAACTCTCTGTAAAAACTGCATATAGTTGCAAACATTAAATGCAGTAACTTTTATAAAAAGATGTAAGTGTTTGATCTTTTTCACATTTGCATTTGAGATCATAGAATTAGGAGAGCATAGGAGCACTGAGCATCAAAGCACAAAAGCATAACAGATGTGGTGATTAAGAAGCACATGTAAGAAGTTGGAATGGAACCCTAGCAGTCGCGTCATTTTTAATTTTCATGAAACCTTATTTAATCAATCATCAAGTAAGTATGGTGACTCCAGTTGTATTTGACATTGCTGAGAGGAAGAGATTTTTATTTAAGAGGCATCCATTTAAATCCATACTAGATGATGTGGAAGGAGATTTATCCAAAAATTTATTAGGAGTCATTCACGTAGAAGACATTCATGCATACATTTATTGTAAAAAGGAAACAATTGGAGATAATAGTATAGCCACTCTCATGGCTTTGTTGATGAAACCAGACTATTCATTCAAGGATGAATACGCACACCTCACAGACAACCCTATCTTCAAGTATTCGAATGCGCATGAGTTCTATCAACCAGAATGGGTTAAAATCTTGTTGAGCAGGATTCATGATGACCTCTAATGGATTGGTGAAGTTCCCGTCTGTATTACTGCATACCTAATCCATAACATGACTGGACTTCCTAATACTGGAATAGTTCTTCCTACTGGAAAGGATGTCAAGAAACAAGTTGAGAAAGCATGCCTATCTAGAAGTGACAGGTGCGGTATGACAGTTGATCCTATCAAGGAAGAAGACATAAAGCTTCTAACTATGATCCTTGGTTACAAGTTCCAGCAAGCAAGTAGATTGAATAGTGTCTCTACAGCAACTATTCTAGTAGCTATAAGGATGGTAAAGGATAACACTTAGTACAATCTATGTGAGATATTTCACTCTCAATTGATTGAAAACATTCAAGTTATCAAGCATGACAAGAGCAAGACATTCAGGTTTGGTTCTTTGATCATCTATCTATACTTCCATATTGTTGGTAAGGTTACAAATCTTTACCTAGATAGAAGAAAACCTAAAATGTCTCAAATTTCACTTAAAGCCACATTAGAGAGAAATGCAAAAGATGACATGGATATAGATATAAAACCCTTTAGGATCAAGATGCAGAAGAGGTTTAGAATACCTGAGAAGATTGTTGAAAAGTATAAGGATCCCATATGCTTCATGGTAGAGACTGACTGGACTTGCATGGAGGCAGTTGAGCCTAGAAATAAATGGATTCATCCACTTGGGTATGAAGTGGAGGAACATGTATTGGAAGGATATGCACTGGTCCTTTTGTCTGCACCCAAAGATCCCAATGAGCCCAGATGGGGCACTTACAGAGAGAAGAATAATGTAGTTGATTTTGTATTATATAGTACTGATAACAAAAAGAAAGGCATCTAAGATCACATCTATCATTCTAAGAGTTCATGGTGTCACTCAAGAAGATCTTGACAAAGATAGAGAAGGAAAGATAGCCAAAGAACTTGAGAATATTGATGACATCCAAAAGAAGAAGAAAGTAGAGAGCACCTTTACGCCCTCTACCACCATTGACCTAGACTCATCTGCACCTTCTATACCAAGCAAGAAGTCTAGAGGAGGAAGAAAGTGCCCACATATCACCCATCCTCAAGGAACACACAAAGCACAACAAGGAACACTCAAGCTCCTCTTGAGGTAGGTTTTAGACCTAGTCTAAATGTCTTAAAGAATAGGATTGTTAATGAAGGTAGAAAAGTATCAAGCGATTGATAAAACTGAGATACATTCTATGATCATCTCTCACATGATCAAGTTTAAGAAATTAGTTCTTGAACTTAAGATAGTGATACCTAATAAATTATGGAACATACTAGAAATTATGAAGAGACATGCAATTTAGGAAGACATGAGGATAAGAGAAGAAACATTGGATAATCTTCTACATGTATTCTCACATGATGAGAAGGCAATTCTATTAGATCTGGTGAAGCCTCATCTCAAAACCAAGACAAGGACTCTTCAAATTATGAACAAAGAGTATGAGTAGATAGGAAAAGAAACTAAAAATGCATATGCACAAGTGTTTATGGATAGACACATGTATCCATCAATGACACCTACAAATAAGGTAACTCCAGCTCCTCCCAAACAGGTTACAGAACCAGTGATTTAGAGAACACCTATGACAGGTGCATAGGTTTTAGTGCCCTCAATGGAAATAAATTCTGATACAGAAAAAGACTAAAAAGATATTATAGTGTTTGATAATATTGAGATATCCATGAAAACATCTGACAATGACATGGACAAAGTTGCTAAAGCATTTGTAAGGACTGAAGAAATGTGCACTGATGATACATCTGTACAGCAAGATGAAGTTCCCTCCAATGATCCAATAGACTTGAATAAAGAGAAAGATACTCAAGATAATGTGACACTAGTCAAGGAGATACTAGTAAAGAGTGAATGCATGGATACCAGTCAAAATACTATATTCACTTCATCTACTTCATTGTTGTCAAGGTTAACTCCTCATTCAGCAAGTCTAGATACATGGGGAGAAGAAGACTTAATAAAGATCAGTGTGCTAGCTATGGAAAAGCCAAAAGAAAAATAGGTTATGAGGAACCCTCTTTTCTTGGAATCACTAAAAATCTTGAATTATCTAGTGCCTGTAGACAAGAAAGTAGCCAAAATTCAATCAGTTGAAGATGTTGACAGCAATCTAACAAGCTTCAAAGAACACTTTACAAACCTAGTAGACTCTGCTACTAGAATTGCTGAAGATGAGTATAAAAAGGAGAGATTGAATTATTTGGTAAATAATTTTACTTTAGAATTAAAATATTTAAATATTGGGCAATCTATATTGAAAGAATTGGCAGCCAAAGGTAAGAAGGTTATAGAAAACTGCATGGACAGAGTGAAGTTCACCTCTGAACATATCAAAAAGATAGAAGAGGCAGAGATCATGGTGGACAGTATTAGAAATTTAGTTGAGACATCTTCGCAAGACATGAACATATGTAACAATGTCTATCAAGGTCAGTTGGAAAAAATTGAAAAGGCTAAGTTGGAGAACAGTAAGATAAGAGTCAGATAGACTCAATAAAGAAATGCACTTGCGCCCTCTCTAGCAGTTCTAAATGAAAACATCAAACAGATTGATGTCACCATTATGACATATGATCAAGGTCCCTACATGGATTTGATGAAGATGGAGAAGCTAACATATGCCTTATGTGCGCATCTTCAGACAGTTGATGCAATGAAGGTATTCTGGCAGAAAGAGATCCAATCTCTTTAGATTGTGTACCCAGATGTTTACATGGAGTAAGTATCTGGAATCCTTACAAGTTCTGTACACCTTTTTCATTAATATCAAAGGGGGAGTAATAGAGAATGTGTATATATTGGGAGAAGTATATGTATATATTAAAAGATGCTATGATAGACAGTTTTTTGTGATTAAGTCATTTTGAGAAACTTGGCCACATTCCTTTGTTGCCATAAATGACAAAGGGGGAGATTGTTGGAAAGTTGACTTCCTGAGGATGCATGACTTATTTTTTTTTTTCATCATGGAAATAAAGTCATACTAAGTTTCTGTCAAAGATAAATTAGAAGATAAAATGACTAAGTATGGAAAACAAGACAGACAGAGTTATACAACGATCAACACATCAGTGCACATATGAGAGGCTGAATCAGAGTATGCACATTTAGATTTATGTTCTATGTTATGTATACATACTAAGTCTAGACATGCATGGTATGAAATGGTAGTACGAAGAAGTTACAGATAGATTAGTACACCAACAATCCAGAAGACAGAGCATGAAAGCCGACTAAGTGTTTTGATCAGCGTATATTATTTTGTTATGTAAAGGCCAAGTGCCTATGATAGTATTTTTGTAATGATATAATTAGTAATGTTGTAAAAACAATTAAGCCAATTAGTTTTGAAGCATTGTGTATTATGTTTTAGGGCCGACCATAAGTCTAGTTTTGGGTCGCGTCTATTCGGGTATGAACATATAAGTATGTAATGTAAAGTTATGTTACAAGCGTTGAATAATATGCATGAGTAAGATATAGAAGAGTAGTATAATGAAGTCAGTATGATATAAATATCTTTAAGAGAGTAATAGCATCTATGCATAAATGGAACTGATTAGACAATAGTGTCATCACAACAGTTCATATTTTTTATATAGTGTATATCAACTATTAGGAGGTTGTAGCCTTCACCTTATTGGGCAGTGATCTTAGGTAGTGAGCCAAAAACATTTACCAAGGTTTTGTAATTGACTCCTAACAAGTTCTAGACTCCTAATAGGGTCATTGTACTTGAATTCTAAAGATTGCTTCTAACAGGGAAAGGAACTTTAACAGGTTCATTATACTAGTACAATATTTGTGGGTACTAATTCCCACAAGGGTTTTCCTTTGATCAAGGTTTCCCCATAAAAATATCATGTGTTATGTGTTCTTGTATTAAGCTTCATTGGATATATGTTTGACTTATGTTTAAGTTGCTGAAATATAATAAATAGACAAACACTTATTCACCCCCCCCCCTCTCAATGTTTCTAACACTTTATACTAGATATTCTCGCAAAATACCCAAATCTAAAAGTTGGACATCTTTTTAGACAATCTTCCTCCCAACTTTGAGTATCAGGTATAGCTGCAAGGTCCTTTGACCTTTGATGACATTATTAAGAAATCTATGAGAATTGAGACGTTTATGGTCAAGAAAGGAGAACTGGCCTTACACAAGGAAAATAAACAAGGGCCTTCCTCCTCAAGCAAAGATAAACCCAAATTTCCCCAAAAGAAATAGAATGTTGTGAATGATGGATTTGTAGACAATGTGACTCCCAAGCCTCCAAAGGCTTCTTTTAATCTCACTACCACTATGCAGGTAGCCAAAGCCAATGAATAGGCTGTAGTAGAATTTAAACTGAGTTCTTTGAATTTGTCCAGATCTAAACCTTGGGCTCCTTGACCCAAGCATGAGTTCAATTCTCTAGGAGAACCTATCGATGTAGTTTACAAGACTCTCTTGGACAACCATTTACTCAATCCTCTTGATAACTCACATCCTTTTGATTTGCAACCTTGACCATCTTGGTGGAATGAATCCAAATATTGTGATTACCATCAGAACAAGGGTCACAAGAAGGCTACCTGCATTCAGTTAGGACACAAGATACAAGACCTTATTGATAGTGAGGTTATTTCCGTGGGAGGTCACAACAATAAATCATACCACCAAGATTTCAAAGACCCATTTCCTCCTCATGGGAAAGGTGAATTATCTAAAGGCAAGAACACTAATGTCAAGGTCAACTATACATACACCAATAATGACAATGTCATTAATATGGTTGAACCTATTGATGTTGAATATTGTAATTGTTGCTATCAAGGGAAGGGAAGATTCTCCCAAGCCCAACACTCTTTTCATCTTATGAGGACCTATGCCTTAGCCCTCCAAACAAGAATAGTCTCAGGTTTGTGAAAACGCTTTTACTCATGTTAATCCCTAAATTTTGTTGATGATTAGTGACCTACACTTAGTCATTTACCTAGGTAGTTTTATTTGGTTATCATTGTGGCCAAGATAAATATTCAAGGCTAAGAAACATTGTCAAGCAAGTTTTAGGTTGCCAAGTTACATCATGTTGAGCAGAGTAGAATATTAAGTACCAAGCGATAGAGATGTTAAGTGCTGAGCAGAACAATTTTTGCATACATGTCAGGATTGATTCAAACTTTTATGCAAAATGTTTAGGCTGACTTGTATGAGATTTGGGCAGACATTTGTACACATTTAATATTTGTCAACTGAGTTAATTACACATTTAATTGTTTTATACTATACATGGCATGGAGCCAATTAGGAAATCAGAATGCATTGGAAGCATAAATTATAGATCTTGATTGTTGATCTAGATCTCGCTGCCAGGTCTGAAAAGACATATAAGATTGCTCATAACCCTAGAAAAAAAGTGTGAGAGATATACAATTTGTAAGAGAAGGGTTTTTTTCTTGAGAGATGAACAATAAGTTATTTTGAGAAGAAGCCTAGATCAAGAAGAATGACAGAGAAGTGAAAAGAAGAGTAAAGACATATCAGATTGTGAGATCACAGAAGGTATTGGAAAGAGCAGATCTGTCATCAGCATCTAAGTGCATAATGAAGGACCACCACTTGAAAACATTATAATAGGTGTGTCAGGTGAAATATCTTATCAAAGTGGTTCTAGTAGACCTTTTTAAATCTCTTAGCCGAGTGCTTACTTTACTATAAGTTGAAATCTTATAACAAGGTAGATTGTAATGGTCTTTAGTTCTTAAGAGAACATACCTTTAACTAGGTAGATTGCATGTTGAAATCAAACTCTTGTAGCCCTAAAAGGAACACTTTATTACTGTAGTAGTGAAGATTTTGTGGGTGTCATCCCCACTCCAGTTTTACCTATTTGGGTTTCTGGGTTACCAAAAATTTGTGTTATGAGCTATACATTTCATGTTGTTGATGTTATTTGATGTTAGGATAAATTCATATATGTATGAATGTCGATCAATTTATTTTAAGTGGTTAATTTTTAAGATTTGATTCACCCCCCCACTCTCAGTATCTTGCTTTCCCCATTATTGTACTTCCAACAATTGTTATCAGAGCATAGTTCACCTACAAAAGGCTTTTAGTAAGCTTGTAAGTACAAATATTGAGATGGAGGTTTACAAGTTGGGTAAATTCATTGAGAATTAGAAGATCGAGATTCATCTAGCATTACCTCAGCTTGAGATAGCAAGATAGGAATTGAAGAAATCATTGATAGCTAGGAAAGATTTGGCCAAAAAAATGAATGATACTCATTACCAGGAAGATGACACTACAAATCTATTTCAAAATGGAGATTCTACTGAGGGTGATGCAGAAATTGTAGAGCTATTGGAAAAGAACAATACACTGTGTGAAGAAGTAAAAAACTTGAAAAGAGAACAACAAATGCAGAGAGTAAGACTATGTGAAGTAGTGGAACAAAAGAAGAAAGCTAAAGATGACAAAGCTATGGCACAAGAAGCTAAAAGATTGATAACTATCAGAGTTGATGAAGGGACACATGATGTGAAAATGATGACAATCAATTAGGTTGACATGGAAAATCAACTACTACTTGCAATTCAGGAGATTAGTAGGAAAGTTATGGAAATGATGAATCCGAGATCTGAGAACAATCAATTGAAAGATGACTTGAGATCTGAGAAGGAACTAAATGAAAGGTTGAATAAACCTAATGAAGCTTTGACTCATTTTGAGAATCTGTTGGAAGCATCAAGGAGGCCAAAGGATTCTTCTAGATTAGGTCACACTGAACCAAAGACATCTGCCAAGAAAGGAGAATCGTCTAAGAATGGTGAAAGGAGGAATGCAAAGACAAAGCAAAACAAGCTTGTTTTCCACCACTGTGGAAAACCAGGTCATACAAAAAACATTTGTCAAAGTAAGAAAGGTAAGTCCAATCCTAAACCTAAGTTCAATGGTTACTATTTTAATTGCAAAGAATTTTGACATAAAGCACGTGAATGTTGGGCTGAAGCAAGTGATGCAACTCAAAAAACCAAGATTTAATGGTTATTGTTGCAAGTGTCATAAACATGGTCATAAAGCACAAGACTATAGATCCAATGCTAAATGACAATGAACATCAAAGACACAAACAAAATCATCTAGGAAAGGCAACACTTACAACTAGGATTATAATACAAAGCAGAGTTGTCATTACTATGAAGAATATGGACATGCACCTGAAGATTGCTTAAAGACAAATTTCAAAGGGAAATCTAAGAGTTGGATGAATGGAAGCTTAGTCTATTTTAGTTGTTTGAAGATAGGTCACACTAAGAGAGAGTGTAGAACAAGAGTTCCTACTCCTACTATTTAAGAAATAAGAGAATAGATGAACCAGACATGGGTAAGGAAAATAGAGCCGAGCAACAGTGAATCCACTGAAGCCGAGGTCACCCAATCCAATGGATTAGGTGATCAGACCATCTCTAACTGATCAATAGTGGTATGTAAGGAACTGCATTTAAATTTCAAATCTTACATTAGTTCCTAATATGTAAATGTGCCAAAGTCCATATTTTCATATGTTAAGATGCGCCAAGACATGTTTGTGACAAGTGCCAAGAAGAGTTATCTGCACTATAGGTGCTGAGTTGGTTGGTTGAGTAAGTTGTGTTATGGCCAAGTAGGGTAAGCTGAGTGGTATGCAAGTTGTATTATTTGGCCAATGATAGTTGGCTTGCACTAACCTAATAGGAAAAATATTTATTACTTACCTATCTTGACATTTTGAGTCTATATAAGGATGAACAGTCTATTCTTCATTTTACCTTGCGATTTTTAGCATTCACAGAGTGATCGAAGAAGTTGCAGAATTGATCTTAGTAAAGTCTGTTTCAAAAATCTCATTAGCGTGCCATCGGCAACCCTAAGTTGAACGCTGTGAAGTGTTACTTATTGAGGTACCCTGTTCTTTATTCTCAAACTGTATTTTAGAGCTTATGGCTGCAAGTTCTTCTACACCAGTCAAAGGAATGGAGGAGGAGCCAAAACAAATTAACCTAGTAAGAAGTGATGCATGTGCACCACCTAACTTTTGAGCCATTCCAGAAAGCAAAATTTTAAGTGATCTGAATGGATCCCTCTCATCAATCCAACCAAAATTACTTATGATCCACGATGTTAGATCCTATTACATAGTTAAATTTGGCGAAGTAGGTGATAAAGAATTGAGGAAATCCTACAACAAGTTATGCGAAAATAGAATTCTAAAAGATGAATTCAAGCATTTAACTGACAAAGGGTTAACTCATACCCTAGATTTTTTGCCAGACTTCAAGGATGAATGGATCAAGGTTGTTCTTAGCTAGGTTCATAATATGCATATATGGCTAGAAAATGGACCAGTTAGTATTACAAAAGACATTATTCATCGAGTAACTGAATAGCTTGTTATCAGTGGTAAATGAACAATGAGAGATCAAAGTAAAGAAGAGATATCAACTAACACTGGAGATGTCTAGAATAACAAAGGTATGACTATCTCTATAATTGAAGATTTAGAACTTGAATTTGGAGTGAGAGTGATTGCACACAAGTTCTATCAGTCGAGATGACTGGATAGTGTTCCTTGCATAGTTGTAGACCAAGCATGGAAGATAGTCAAGAAGAATCACACCTACGACCTTGTTGAGCTGCAATTGACACAACTAGTCAAGAACTTACTATCTATTAGAAAAGATAAAAGCTTATCATGTAAGTTTGGCTCTTTACTAGTTTTTATATTGTTCTATGTATAGAATTCATTTCCTACACTAGGAAATATTGTTTGGAAGAAGGATAGACCTATTACTACATAGATTAGTGAATGTATTCAAAAATCAGACAATAATTTCAATATTATTATGGGAAACTACTTTGTGCAATTCAAAAAGAGAATGAAGTTGAGGAAACATCAGTAGCTGGAGCCATTTCCCTAAGAAAAGAGATTCAAAAATTATGATGAAGCTAAGGAAAAGATATCTATGAATCTTAAGGAAGGAACCATGGAGAGAAAAAGGAAGAAGATTATTAAAAACCTAAAATAGATGGTTGGATTGCTGAGTGATGAGTAGCTAGAGGATGCACCTCTAGACATATCTACTGGACAAGGAGAAGATGTATCTAAAGAAAAAGAAGTAGAAGTCAGTGAATCTGAAGAAGACATTACTGTTAAGGAAAAATGTAAGAAACCAGCAGTAGCCAAGGTGACCAAGCCAAGTAAATAAAAACCTAGAGTTACCCCTCACATTGAAAATTGTCCAAGGACAAGGGAATCTTCTACCACATTGCCAGTAGAGAAAACAAAAGTCTTTGTAAAGAAGGTTGGAGAGAGTAGTTCTGGATCAAAGACAAAATTTGCAACAAAGGCTATGCTGGGCCTACAAGTTAAGAGACCAAGAAGGAAACTGCATTTGGATCTAGAAAGTGATGAAGACAAGACTAAAATTGATGAGCCTAGCAACATACCAACAACACCATTCAAGAGACCCATAGATATTGATGAGGTATGTGAGAATTTGAGAAATTCTGTAGGGTTATCTGGTTTTAAGTTTATCAAGTATGAAAAATTGAAGGTAGAAGATAAGCATAAAGTTCATGAAGCTCTTCTAGATATGATGTGTAATTTCAAGTTAACTCCTATAGAGATAGGAAAAAATGTGTCGAGTGAGTTATATGAGTTTCTATTTGGAAAATGGGAATTTGCACTCATAACTGAGAGACAGATAAGAGAAGGCACATTAGCTCAATTCATTTCTGAGTTGACTAAGAAAAAGAGAGAAAAATTTGTTGAAGAATATAAGCATAAATTCATACCTAAATAGAGATGCTATGCTATTTTGAAAAATGATATTGAAGGTATAGTACAACAGAGTACTAGGATTTGGAAGGAAATATTTGGATTGATTGCCCCAAAAGAGAAACAAACTAATGAAGGAACATCTGAGCCAAAGGCTAAAGAAATTGAAACCACCCCTGAACCATAGAAATCAATAGTTCAAATTACTATTGAGCCTGAAAAGATTAGAGCAGAAGCATAAGAACAAACAGAGATAGTTAACACTATTGATCTAATAATTGACAGTCCAATTATGTGACAATTGATGATTCTAGAAATTTGGATGCCGAGGATCAGGATGAGCCAAGGGAACCAACCATAGAATCACTTATTAAGGCAACTAAGGCTGAAGGAGAGAAGTGTACAAAGGAATATGTAGAGACAACTCAAAAGGAACTTGAGGATAAAGATGCTCAAAAAGAAGTAGAAAAGGGGAAAACAAATGAACAAGAGGTAATTACACAACATTCACCTATTTTAGAGGTTGTGAAATCAGTTTTAGATAGTAGTGAGGAGATAAGGGATACTAACAATGAGCTGAAAGAACAAGAGGTAGTGCAAGTGTTGGTTGATCTACCACACTGTGCATGATCAACTCCCACTAGACTTAAAGTGGGAGGCATGCCTGATCAATAGGCAATTTTGACTGAACTGAAAGACGCAATGGTGACTACTACTAAAAATAGAAAAGGTATTGTAGAAAAGAAACTGAGCAGTAGCTCACCTAAATTTAAGAGGAGGAAAGTTATGAGGAAGAAGTCTTTGATTCTTGATGTCACATTAGATGAAGTTATTGTGATTCCACCATGGGATCCCAATGTTTTGTCTTATGAAAATATTGAGACTCTTCAAGAGCTACTCAAGAGAAAGAAAAGATAGGAGGAAATGAAAAGAGAGTAGAAGAAAAAGAAAGTGTTACATGACATCAAAGACATATTTGTAAAATCTTTTGACATGGAAGATGAAAACCCTCAAGCTCCTATTCTTGAATAGTTAGTTCATATTCTGCAAAAGGTAAATGATGTCAACATTGAAGCCAATGAAAAGCTATTGCAATGGTCTGAGAGGAAATTCAAGAACAAAGTACTAGCAAAAATCTCAGGAGAGATTGTGGTAAAGAAGGTTGAACTTTCTTCTCTTGTAGGGATTTTGGAGGAAGTTGCAACAAATGTTTATTCTTTGTATAAGAAGTTATGTGATGTTGAATTCTTCACAAAGGATAATATACAGGCCTTAGAGAAATTGCAATTAGACTTAAAGTCAACTGGAAGTTCACTGAGTATGGATGCTAGCACTAGATCCTTACATTTTAATAGATTGACTCATGTACAAAGAGGATAGCCGAGCTCATGGCTGAAGATGGTCAGATTAGGACCAAATTGATTACTATTCAGACAAGCCTGATACCTCATCTGGAGGTCATTCAAAAATCAATTTCATCTGCAAATGAATTGGTTAAGAGAGATTCTCATCTCTCTACTACAAAATGTTTAGTAAGTCTAGGTGCCGAGCTAGAAGTCAAAATAGAGGTTATGAAGTTTGTTAAGGACAGTTGGGACACTGCATTTGCATCCACCTTACAACTTCATAAATAGTTTTTGGACAAGTATAACTTGACCCCACCTGCAATCAGTGACAAAAATAAAGGGGAATCTAACAAGACTGACAAGGATACAACATAAGGAGATCAATATAGGTATCAATGTAAAAAAAAAATTTGAATACATGTATACTATGTAATTTTTTTCTTGTATGTAGTATGATGTAAATTCCAAGGGGGAGTACATTGTGTACTTAGGAAACATTTTGGATGGAATCAATCGATCAAAATGATAAGTGTGTTTTTTACACTAATATCAAAGGGGGATATTGTTAATCCCTAAATTTTGTTGATGATTAGTGACCTACACTTATTCATTTACTTAGGCAGTTTTAGTTGGCTATCACTGTGGCTAAGATAAACATTCAAGGCCAAGCAACATTGCCAAGAAATTTTTAGGTTTTTGAGTTACCTCACGCTAAGCTGAGTAGAATATTAAGTGTCGAGTGACAAAGATGTTAAGTGCCAAGAAAAATAGTTTTTGCATACATGTCAGGATTGATTCAAACTTTTATGTAAAATGTTTAGGCCAACTTGTATGAGATTTGGGCCGACATTTGTACGCACTTAATATTTTTCTACTGAGTTAATTACGCATTTAATTTTTTAATGCTATGCATGGCATGGATCCAATCAGGAAATCTGAATGCATTGGAAGCATAAATTATAGATCTTGATCATTGATCTAGATCTCACTGCCAGATCTGAAAAGACATATAAGATTTCTTCTAACCCTAGAAAACAAGTGTGAGATATATATTTTTTGTAAGAGAAGGGTTGTTGTTCTTGAGAGATGAACAATAATTCATTTTGAGAAGAAGCCTAAATCAAGTAGAATGACAAAGCAGTGAAAAGGAGAGTAAAGACATATCAGATTGTGAGATCACAGAAGGTATTGGAAAGAGCAGATTCGTCATCAGCATCTGAGTGCATAAAAAAGGATCACCACTTGAAAACATTCTAACATGTGTATCAAGTGAAATCTCTTAACAGAGTGGTTCTAGAAGATCATTTTAAATCTCTTAGCCGAGTGCTTACTTTACTGTAAGTTGAAATCCTTTAACAATGTAGATTGTAGTGATCTTTAGTTCTTAATCAAACAGACCTTTAACCAGGTAGATTGCATGTTGCAATCAAACTCTTGTAGCCCTAACAGACACACTTTATTGCTGCAGTAGTGAATATTTTATGGGTGTCATCCCCACCTAATTTTTACCTATTTGGGTTTCTAGGTTACCAAAATTTTGTGTTATGAGCTATACATTTCATGTTGTTGATGCTATATGATAGGTTAAATTCATATATGTATGAATGTGGATAAATTTTTTTTAAGTGGTTAATTTTTAAGATTTGATTCACCCCCCCCTCTCATTATCTTTCTTTCCCCATTATTGTACTTTCAACAACTTTATCCTGTAATAAGATCATTCTCAAAGGCCCTGAGCCCTCTACATCGGTACCAACATAGCCTAAAGACAAAGCTATTGTTGGCTCTGCCAATAAGAATCCAAAATTGGTCTCCTCATCTAATGCAACCTATTACAACATATTATACCAATTACAATGTACCAAGGCTTATATTACCATCTTTGAGCTTCTAAAAATATCCCCTTCTCACAAGGAAATCCTTGACAAAGCCCTCTTTGAGGAAAAAGTCCCAAAAGATCTCAATCTCTACCAATTTTAATCCATGGTAGGTCACTTGACCTCCTCTAATTACTTGTATTTATCTAAGGAAGATGACCATTCTTTGAGTCACCCACACAGTAACCCCTTGCACATTGAAGTCATGATTGGACCAAAGTGCGTTCGTTGTGTCCAAATAGATAATGACATTGGCCTCAAAATTTTCTTTGCTAGCTTCCTTACTGAGTTAGGCTATGGAGAAGAATGCATAGATGCTTGCAAAAAGATTATTATTAAGGCCTATGATGAAGAAGAGCAAAAATCTAAGTGGTTAGTTGTGTTACCAATCAGAGTTGGCCCTATTGAAAGGGATGTTATCCGTCAAGTGCTTGACATTCGTTTAGCATACAATATTTTGTTGGGAAGAACATGCATCCACAAAATGTAGGTTATCCCTTCAACATATCATCAGTGCATTAAGTTCACATTCCAAGGATTTGAAGTGACTATACCTGCTAATACACACTATGATTGCAACACACTCACAAAATCTGCTGACAACTTTGTACCCGCCAATAGAGAGTCTACCGAGTTCTTCAAGGCTAAACTAAAGGAAATGGAAAAGGCTCTGACACTCAAGGAAAATGACATGGGAGGGTATCAGATTGAACCTATGATATCCATTACATCTCTTCCTTTGTCTCTATGTTCTTATGGGAGATCTTTTGAGGACACTAAACCATCTACAGCTCCTCCTCAAACAAAATATGGTGGCACCTTTGTACAGTCCACGAAACCATTAGAAGAAGAGGGTGAAAATAAGGCTATCAAAGCTTGGATCTATAAAGGGGAGGACACATATGAATAAAATAATCCACCTTGTGATATAAAACCTAAATAGTATGGCAAGGGTCTAACTACTATGCAACACTTTGGCTACAAAGAGAATGGTACTATAGGTGTGAATCATAAAGGATTGCTCACACCACTTGAAGCTATTAGTCGACCAACACATGACTCTACAGGTCTAGGATTCAAGAAGATCCCACTTCAACTAGGGATAAGCCAATTTGTACCTCAAACAAATCACCAGCCAACACCTAAAAATACATCTAAAATTGAAGAGTCAGAAGATAGCTATAAGGAAGATTGCTTCCCTTGTCCCAATCCTCCAGATCTGGCAGCATTCTTTGCTAAACCAGATGATTTTATATTGCATGTCAGTACAGTTGAGACTAACAGGGACTCTGATGAAACCACTTCACTTTCCCCATTAACTTATGAGCGATGGAAAGAAATGCAAACTGTAAATCCAGGTCATCAGGGTGATCTGTACATACCACCACACTTCTCAGAAGAGTTTGAACAGGAGAAAGTCTAGCCAATTCTCACTAAACAAGAAGCAAATGATGTTGCAAGCACTGATGAAACACCTATGTCAAATAGTGCTCATTTGACCATAGTATAGGTTTTAGGCAGAATTCACCCAAACTGGGGGGTAAAGGGTTGATTTCACTCATGTTCTTTATATGACGCATAATGATGAAATGGATTCTCATGAATATGAGTTTGACCTTTTTTCATGCGCCACCTATGATACAGATATAGATATAGTACACACCTATGAAAACCTTCTCAAAGTAGGTGAAGGGTCTAGTGTAAGGTCAAATGAGTCCAATTCCATTGATGTTAATGTGTTGTCTACTACGGTTGCTAGGGATCAAAGGAATTTGACTACACCTTTGGATGAGATTACTCTAGGTCTTGACTTACTAGTCCATGCTTTCAATGATTATACCATGAACACACTTGAACCTATCATTTCTCTTTCACTCTACCATCCTGAGCTCGTAGAATGGAACTCTTCCTCCCCATCTAATGAATTCCTTAAGTTCCAGAATGACTATGCTCTTGCTTGTTACCTCAACATTGTTGAACCTATAACTTCCTCCACTAGCGAAAACAATGTCAACATGACTGAGGCCGATATCAAGTATCTCATTCACAAAATCAAAAGAATAAAAAATATGCACTCTAATGGTGAAAACCACATTATGGTAGTGTTAGAGCTTTAAAAAGTCAAAATAAAGCATGTATCCAAGGGTGAAAACCTCTCTAAGGCCCCTGAGGATGAGATACTTGATATGCTTCTGAGTCATTTCCATGAAAGATCATCTGTGCTAATTGAACCAACTCAACCAGTCAACTTGGGTATAGAAGCTGAACCTTAGATCATTCACTTGGCACAATCATTATCTGAGGTAGAAAGAGAGGAATTCATTACATTCTTCTAGAGAAAAAAGATAAACTTTGCATAGAAATATTTAGACATGCCAGGATTAGATCCTAATCTAATCATGCATCACTTGTCCATTTCACCAGGCATCAAGCCTATCAAATAAATGACTCGAAAAATGCATCCACATGTGTCTCTACTTGTCAAAGTTAAATTGGAGACACTTCTTAAGGCGGTATTTATCAGAGCAATTGACTATGCAGAATGGATCTCTAACATTGTTCTAGTGTCGAAACATGACAAATCTATCTGAGTCAGCACAGACTTTAGAAACTTGAATAAGGCATGTCCTAAGAATGAATTTCCATTTCCCAATATTGATATGATTGTAGATATGAAAATGTGATATGAAATGTACTCACTAATGGATGGTTTCTCTGGCTACAACCAGATAAACATCGCGCCAGAAGCCCAAGAGAAAAATGCTTTCAAATGTGCATGGGGCACTTTATGTTGGAATGTCATTCCTTTTGGACTCAAGAATGCTGGTGCTACATATCAAAGAGCTATCACCACAAGATTTCATGACATGATGCATAAAAAAATGGAAGATTATGTTGATGACACTCTATCTAAGAGCATGCAATGAAAGACACACCTTGCAGATCTAGGTCCTATATTAGATCACATGGAACAGTTTAGTCTGTAGCTAAATCCTAAGACATGTGCATTCGACGTAACATCTAGAAAACTGCTTGGCTACATCATCTGTACAAAAGGCATAGAAGTGGATCCTGAGAAGGTCCAATCTATCATGAAAATGCCACCACCAAGCAATATCAAACAAATGAGAGGACTTCAAGGTTGATTACAGTCTATCCGGTGCTTCATCTCACAACTGGCGGACAAGTCACAACCATTCACCAAGACTTTACACAAATGTGTGGCTTACCAATGGAACAAAGAATGTGATGAGGGGTTCACACAAATCAAACAATATCTTACAAACCTGCCAATATTGATGCCTCCTATTCATGGGAAGCCACTCATACTTTACATCTCTGTTACGAATACATCACTGGGTGTCCTATTACCTCAAGAAGATCAGAACAATAAAGAAAGGGTTATCTAATACATTAGTAGAACTTTGGTATCATATGAAACAAACTATTTTGTTATAGAGAAGTCTTGCCTTGCAGTGGTATTTACTTCACAAAAACTGTGACACTACATCCTGGCTCATACTACACACCTCATTGCTAAGATTGATCCTCTGAAATATTTGTTGAGTAAAGCTACCCTCATAGGTAGACTAGCCAAATGGGTCATACTTCTCAGTGAATTTGATATTGAGTTTGTAGAAATAAAATCCATCAAGGGGCAAGCAATTATAGATCAATTGGCAGAAGCACCTCTAGTAGATCATCAACCATTGAACATTGAATTTCTAGATGATTCCATATTACTTCTCATGTATCAATCCTGGACTATGTTCTTTGATAGTTTATTTACCCAACAGGGGTTGGGTGATGGTGTAGTGCTCATCACACCTCAAAGGTAGTCTTTACCAAAAACATAAAAGATGTTGTTTCCCTGTACAAACAACATCACTGAGTACAAAGCCTTGATCAATGGTATCAAGATGGCCCTTGAGTGGTGAGTGGATGAGCTCAATGTCCTTGGAGATTCAAAATTAGTCATCAACCAAGTAAATAATATCCATTAGACAAAAGATGACAAGCTGGTAGCTTATAAATGGCTGGTTGATGACCTCAGAAAATATTTTTCTCACATCACATTTCAATAGGTTCCAAGGGAAGACAATAAAGTGGTTGATGCAATGGCTACTCTTGCTTCCATGCTATAGATGCTAGAAAATGACTTCTAAAATGAATTCCTAGCTGAGACGTTACGCTACCCATCCTATGATTCCCCTAAGTCTTAGATGATCTATTTTTCCATTGGACATGATTCATCTTAATACCATCAAATTTATTCCTACCTTCATGACCAGATTGTTCTGGACACCTAGACCTGGAATGAGAAATGTCACTTAATCCGCAGTGCTTCATGGTTTGTCATCATAGCTAATGACTTGTATAGGCGAGGTATAGATAGTACCCTTATTATATTTTTTGAACTCGATGATTCCAAACATGCGTTAGTAGAGGTGCATGAAGGCATTTGTAGGTCTCACTCAAATGGCCTGACACTGGCCCATAAAATTATTAGAGCTAGTTACTATTGGCTAGATATGGAAAAAGAAGATACATAGTTTGCTAAGTCTTGCAAATAGTGTCAACTACATGGGAATCCAATTCATGCTCCTGCCAAGGAGCTCATTCCCTTCATTATTTTATGGCCATTTCAACAATGGGATTTTGATTTTATGGGTAAGATTTATCCCTTGTCGTCAAATGGACATAAGTTCATCATCACAACTACAGACTATTTCACCAAGTGGGTGGAGGCAGTCCCTCTCACCATGGCCAATGGAAAATCTGTAGCAATATTCATTCTCAACTACATCATCTGTAGGTATGGTGTACCCTCAGCAATAATCTCTGATAATGGGGGGCAGTTCAAAAACAAGGATTTAATGGAGTTATGCTCTATGTTTAAAATCACTTAGCACTGGTCTTCCATCTATTATCCTTAGGGTAATGAATAGGTGAAAGAATCAAACAAGACAATCCTTAAAATATTGCATTGCACAGTTCATAAATCTAGATGAGATTGGCACCTCTAGATCAATCTAGCTCTCTGGGAATACAAGACAAGCATAAGAACACCAAAAGGGGCTACACCATATGCTTTGGTTTATGGATCACATGTTGTGTTACCAATTGAGGTTGAGATTCCTTCTCTACGAGTCTCTCTGAAGGGCCTCATTACTGATGATGATACTAGAATATCTTGGCTACAAGAGATAGAACTACTTGATGAATGTCAGAAAGTGGCATTTGATAACCTAAGAGAATATTAGAAAAGGATGTCCAAGAGTTATAACAAGAAGGTTCGACCAAGGCACTTCCAATAGGGTGACCTCGTTCTGAGCGAGAACCCTAAGAATCAACAACATCATATCTAGAAAGGAAAATTTGAACCAAATTGGCTTGGTCCATATGTTGTCACTGTAATATTTGGGTCTAGCACCTATCAAATCTCTACTACTAAAGGGGAGAAACTCAAGGAGCCAATTAACGCCTTTCATCTAAAACAATTCTACAACTGAGATATCTTCAGTGTGCTCATGTATATAGTAAAGTCCTGAAAAATTTCTAAAAATCAGAAAATGTCCTGAAAAAATGATCATCTTAGTGAAAACCTAGCAATAGGCACTTTGATGTATCTCCAAAAAAATTATATATTCCAAAATACAAAAAAATCAAAAATTAAAAAAATACAAGAAAAAAAAGAAAAAAAAGGAAAAAGTGCCATTGCTGAAAACCTAGCAAACAGACGTCATGGTAGAAAAAAAAGAATTTCTGCCAAGAAAGTGAAAAGCTGGTAAATAGGCACCTCTTGTTCCACATTGCTATATCTATTGTAGCACCACTTGGATTTATACATTTGCTTTCCTACTTTCCTACTTGCATGTTCTCAGTTCCCATCAAGACATCAACTTACATAGATTGAAACTGGTCGTACTCTAGGGGTAACCCTCCTGGTCTAGGGGGCACTATCCTATCACCTTTTGGGATCTACTTCACAACAGTCACTAGTGGTTCTCACTATGTCTTCCTACTGTCACTTTGCTTATACTGAGATCTCTTTCCTTGAGAATCTCCCTCGCATCAGTCACCAATGGTTCTCACTACATCTACCTATTGATGCGTTGCTATTACTATGATCTCTTCACTCAAGAATCTCTCTCATGTCAGTCACTAGTGGTTCTCACTACGTCTGTCTACTATTGTTGTACTATTGAGATTGTTTGCATCCATTAAATTTTGAGTTATACTCAATGCTCTATCTATCGATACTTAGTCTTGACGATTCTTTGCTTTAGTTTCTACATAGCTTTCGGTCACTTTTGTGACACTTTGGTTCCTTTGCAAACCCTACTGACTTGACGCTGATTCAACATCATACACCCAGGGGAAACCAAATCTAGCTTTTCCTTGCAACATATGTCTAGTCAGTCACTGCTAGTGGGGGCATGGGCCCCCAAATATGATTGCATCTAGAGTCGGTAATCTTGTCACTTCTCAAGGAAAGCTATCTACTGACACAAACTGGTATTTATCAACACCCCAATTAAAACAGTGTTTCTCAACACTATCTTTGGACACATCTGTGTTTTTCAACACACATTAGATATTGCAATGTAAACATCTATCAATGAAAATCAAACACAATGCAATCACAAGCACAACGGTGTTTTTCAACACCTCATACACATACATATTCAAAAACTTTGAAATTGGCTGAGCCATGATTGTACCTTTCTTTGTGTGCTATCTTTTCTCATGGATTTTGTTGATATTTTCTTTGTCTACTGCTTTTTGGTATACTCCTAATCATCTGGAAACATCAAATAAACAGGGTGTATGTAATAAGAGCTCCTGCATTAAGGTGGAAAAGCCTCACATCCCTTGATCGTCTTTATTTGTACACCAAGGTGAGGTCAAAACTATCTCCTTGACTATTATTGATTTGTTTGTTTACACATGATCACACTCATGGTTATCTTGGCTTTGAATGCCTTGATACTGGTGTACTCTTGCAAAATCAATTGGAAACAATGTTCAGGTCATCTTGACTTTTGTACCTTGATGCCTATGTTCATTTCCCATATCATCCGATGAAAGTCATATTCATATTCTTATGGTTGCAGTGGCACCAATAAGGATTTTATTGACTCTAATGTTCTAAAAATGCTATATGATGACAAATATTTGATGGGTCTCACAGCCATGTCCTAGGGATTACATCTAGCATAGCATTGCATTTTCATTCTAGACTTGCATTGTGGCAACAATTCGATGCTCACTTCATTGCATTCTCCTAGATTTGTATATTGGGGAGTTCTTTTTTAGTGACCTAGCTTCATCATGATTGTACAAGTGATCAATCTCTACTCTTGATTCTTCACATGTTCTCTTGGTTAGCATCTATCACACATCTAGACACCCTACATGAGATGATAGTACCATATACATTACATTCACAAATGTATTATCAAATACACGTTGCATTTCCATATCTCTATCCACAAGCGCATTCGCAAAGATCATCTGCATACATCTATATTTATATCTACATATACATGTGCATTTCATACATCTACTTATATTCCAAACATGTTCATCCATTTTCATACATTCTAATAATCTAAGCATCTAAACATATAGGAAACATCTCATAAATAACAACATGACAAATGCAATGATACCAAAAGATGAGCTATATATATATATCAAATGTGTCGATACAATAAAAAATGGTGCTACTCAAGCACCGTCTATCTCAAAAATGGTGGTACAACACATGGATGCCAATGCATCAGATACATCATATGCTAAAATCTCTCAAGTATAGTGGCTCTAACTATGGCCCTCTCCCTCATCACTTGGAGGAAGTGGAGGAGGAGGTATTTCTTGTGGAGGTGGTGCCTGTGCACCTTATGTCCCTCAAACATACAAGGAAAATATAGGCACCTGCATTGCCTCATCAGGAACCACCCCCGCATAGGCTATGTAATAGTAGGTTTCTCAGGAGGAATAATGTCATGTCTCCTCTTGATCCCTCTCTATCTACTCTCAGACCTCCTACAACTCTTGGTCCCTGTCTATCAGTCAGGCATCTTGAACTGCCACCTATACCTGCAAGTCTCCAACCTGTTGCTGTAGTTGTCAGACTCTCTCTCTAGATCTACGTAGAGCCTCTTGTACCTATGATGAAGGGTCTCCAGGAACTGGAACCTCTCTTGGATGCTTCTGCTATCGATCCCCCTACATGGGATCCTCCTGCTAAGCCTCCTCCTACTCTGGCTAGTCCTTCAAATAATCTAGTTGTGCAACTGTCCTCTATCTAGTTTGTCTCCCACTGCCACTCACACCTAGATCGGTCCTCATCTACCAAGCAGGGATGTCAACCTATACTGTATGGGGTCATAGCCCTTGTTGTGGTCCCTACTATTGCGGTGGCTGTGGTATCTGTTGTGGAGGTGGAAGAGGTACTTGCTGTGGTGGTACCTGTGGATGCACTACCTGTGTCGGTGCACCCATACCCACTAGATCTATAAAGTGTGGGAAGGGATGAGTAACAAAGTACTCTCTATACTCTGTGGCCATGCCACCATCTCCAATACCACTCAAGTAATCCCACCGATTTTGAGCTAGGGCTCACAAATATATCATGCATCGACTAGTATCTAACTTGATCGACTATCCCTTTCTCAGCTCATCAGTGAAACAAGCATAAGGGCAATACTCCTAAGATATCTCTTGAGCATGACCGAACTGCTACCAGACACATGTAAGAGGGAACCAATAAATAATGGTAATATCATGACTGATAAGTGGTTGTGAAACAAGCATATAACCCAGCTACTTGTTGGCATCATACCACTCCTCAGTCAACCTCTATGGTCACCATACTACAACTATTAAATCATCAAGATGAGCTTGCCACTGCTCTATCTTACCCAGCACGGGCTGAGTAATAAAACCTCTATAACTGTACATGTATGGCTCAAGTGGCTGCCTCAGATCATCACACACAGGCCGGGTAACAAGAAGGTACTCCCATGCCCACACCTGTAAAACAAACACCCTTGCTGCCATACTCTTCACCTTTCTATAGAAAATCTCATGCATCTCATGGTATATATGGGCCAACATACACTGACCCCATCCACACTCAAAATCATGCTGACCATGATTAGACATCAAATAGCATCTAAGGAATGATGCCAAAAACATGGTGAATCAGTGTCTGGGCCCTTAATCTCTGATCAACTCCTCCCATGGGATGGCTCTACCCATGACAAGCTCATCCTGCAAGATCTCTCATAGTGCCACTATACCTGGCTGTGGCTGCACATTGTACTTAACTCTCAGCCCATGGAAGGATATCTGGAAGATCCTATATATGTCCTCAGGTGTCACTATCATCTCACCCTAAGGAAGGTGGAAGTTGTTTATTTTTGAAAGGAAACGCTCCACCAAAGCTCCTAATAGTCCATGATTTACCCGAATCTCGAGTACCTCACATAGATGAGAAAATCCTAGACCATCAATATGTGTTATCTCAACATTCATCTAGCTAGAAAATCAACCCACTGATGGCAGGGTGATGTGATTTGAATGCTATATCTGGGAAATCCACTTGTAAAGACATGCAAACAACAGCACACGATCAGTACTCGGCTCATGATTCAAGATAATCAATGCACAATTGAGAAATAAAGCTAAGTAGATGTCCTAAAAATAGACCTTACAACACTGATGCAAATGATATTAGATGTGACACAGACTCATTTTGCATTCAAACTACCATATTTTCTCCATGCAAAGAAGCAGCATTTCACGCGAAGAAGTTATTCGACCTGCGCGATGATTTGGGATCGCTCAAAGTTTCATACTGGCCCGTGTGACAAAACCCCCTTTCAAAGGGTTTCACATGTGAGTCATGGGTACCCTCCCATGCGAGGATTCCCACTGATAGCCATGAAGATCTACCTTTTAGCAATTCATTGTGCAAACTTTCTTTATGGGGTGCGCAAAGAAACTAGTTCCTCATGCAAGAACACATAGGACACTTCTTAAAAATGATAAAACATGCTAAAAATCAACTAAAAGCAGTAAAATTTGAATTAATAGAGAGGTAAATCGACCACTTACCAGAGGTCCATACGCTATCATCCAACTGTGATGCCTGGATCGCTCGAATCGATGAGTACTCATAGGTACCACCTTTCTCGCTCAGAGCTCTTTTTCTCAAAAGTCAAAGTATGCAAATGATTTGAAAATGACCCTTTTGACTCATATATAGGTTTTTGACCTAATTTTCAAAAGTGCTCCATTTTGTGTGAAAATTTCACCATTAGCAAAATCGACTGCTTTGAATCCATTTTCATGATCGAAATCAAAATATGACACTCCTATATTGCTCAAAATTGCATTTTAAAATTTTTGGGACCGACGTGATTGGACACTTATGCAGTCAACTTTCTGATGTCACTTTCTTGTCAGTATCATGTCTAATCAACATTTTCTCAAATCTTCAACTCTTTTCATCAAAGGTCAACTTTGGTCAACCATAGTCAAACTTGGTAAACCAGACCTCGAAATTGCTCAAAATTGATTTTGAATCTTCCAAATTATTCTGTAATCTATTCTAAATTCTTCTTGATCTCTAATTCAACATCTATCTACAATTTCTCGCTCTCAAACATCATTATGATGTGTCATCTTTCCATTTCGCTCCCAAGGGGGCAGGATGATTACGTCATTAAATCGCTTCGAATCTATTTTTATCAATCCGATCTGAATTCAAAAGTCCTCATTGCTAGGGGCATCTCATCACTTGGCGCATGTTCAGTATTTCATATCTCATAGTAAAAAATGGGTGTTCCATGACTTTGAATCACCAAGGGCATCTATGTTCCTTACATCTCGTCATCTATTAGGTATCGGGACAATCTAACCCAGATCCCTGAGGATCAAGCTTCATTCTAGAGATAATTCTCAAGATCTCAATCTATTAAGTATTTGAGCAATCTAACTCAGATTCTTGAGGATCAAGCTTTGTCCTGGAGATCATTCTCAAAAAATTATCTATTGGGAATTGGGGCAATCTAACCCTGACTCCTGAAAATCAAGCTTCATTCTGGAGATGATTTTCAAACTCGATCTAACTAGTGTCTGGACAATATAACATAGATATTGGGGGACTAAGCTTCGTTCTAGAGATAGTCCTAAAAATCTCTATTGACTATATTTTTATGGACAGGTATCGGGGCAATCTAACCCTGACTCCTGAAGGTTGAGCCTCGTTCTGGGAACAGTCTTTTGAAAGATATCAATCTTTTAGGTATTTTAGCAATCTAACTTAGATCCTTGAGGATCAAGCTTCATTCTAGAGATGATTCTCAAAATCTTAATCTATTAGGTATCGGTGCAATCTAACCCAGATCCCTGAGGATCAAGCTTTTTTCAGGAGATGACCCTCGAAAAATCTACTTGACCGGTGTCTTGGAAATCTTACCTAGACTTCAGAGAGTTAAGCTCTATCTTGGAGATGGCTCTGAAATATTCATCAATCGATCTTTGCATCATCAAGTTTTTAAATCTATTCTTCTGTGCATCAGACATCACTCTATTATTTGAATCAATGCGCTACTCGTACAACAATTCAAAGAGGGGAAAAATGTAACACCCCAAAATTGGCATCTTGCAACCCTAACAAATTTTGTTGCATTTGTCATTCTTCTGAATCATCAAAGTCCTATTGTACTAGGCAATTATGAGTTTTGACTGACTCTACTCGACCTAAGTGTCAAATGCAGAAAATCATAAATTTGCATTAATCATAAATTATATTTAATTCCCAAATATTGATCAATTAGCTAAACAAACCCTATGATTGAATTAATTTAATTAGAAAATCCTAGAACTTTAATTAAATTAAATTCACCCCTTTTAGCTAAAACACATAAAAAGGAATTAAATAATATTTAATTATTAAATAAATATCTTCAATTGAATTTAATTATTCAAATAATTGAGAAAATACATTTATGAGGTCATATTCTATTTATTTAATTAAATATTCTCTAAAAAAACTTCTCTCCAGTTCAGAAATAGAAATTTTGAGTTAATTGTACTTTAAAGGGAAAGAAAAGAATTAAAATAAAAAAGAAAACAGTTCACTGTTTTCTTTTAAAGAAAACTTGCTATTCTGAACTTGCTTTTTTATCTGTTTTAATTCAAAAGGAAACTTTCTATTCTGAGCAAACTCTTAGTCTATAGAAGAACTCGCATTTCTCATTCAAAGAATGCATTGTTAGAATAATGAATTGCTGCTACATTTTATAGTTCATAATCTCATTTCGATTAAGCTCTAATTTTGCAATAGATTAGTTTCATTTTCTTAGATTAATCTCATTCAAATCATGTCATAGTTTGATCTCATTTCAAGCTTAGATTAATCTTGCATCTTTCTAGCTTAGATTAATCTTACATTTCATTCATGGAGAAAAATCCTCCATTCTTAGACTGGTCTAGGTTGTGAGACTTTCATTCTGAGAGCCATTGAAAACCCCATCTATGATAGGAGGCAACAGGTCGAATCACACAGGCATGCAGAATGAATAAATCATATTCATTTTTGTGTGTGTCTGATGAATAATGACTATGTTGAAGTGTATGGTTAAATAAGAAGGCAACATTTAACGTATACAATGACTACATCCAATATGTTATAGATGCAATGTATAAAGGGTTTGTTGGTATTCAACAAAAGGAGGAGGCCCCTAGATTCATGCATTATTCTTTGTGGATGCATCTAATTTTGTTCTTCAAATTCCCTATTATAGATGTCAATTACTTAAGGCCTAAAAGGTTTCACCAAGGTCAGAACAACCCAGTGCAATTTTGGCTGAAAATATGGAGTTACACATCAAGGGAACAATAATTCTGTGCATTTCAAAATTGGATGGTGAGTCTAATTCTCCAGGTGTTTAGGAGTTAAGAGGACTAGGTTACCCACCAAAGTATTTCAATTATTGAGGACTTGTTAGTATGTAGATAAGTGGCTAGGAGACCATAATTGGGGGGAATTTTATTATGAAAATAATTTTACAATGATAATAGTTTATGGATGCACTTACCCACCACATATCCTCCCTTTTCATGTGCAACAAAGGATATCTTTCATGGATTTCATATGCCATTTGGTGTTAATTGATAAGGAGCACCTAGCTCCTCATAGAAAAGGTACTTTCACTCCCCAACAATTTAAATTTTACAATTTCACAATTGGTATGAGGGCTTTGTATTCAGTAGACAGTTGGTTAGGCCACTACAAGATGAATGTAGCCATATATAGGTACATTGACACATAAGCTTTTATTAAGAATGTGAAAAGGCTCCTGACGCCACCTATTCCCAACACACAAGAGCATGAGAAATGTATGGAAGAGGATATCATAAGAAATATGTTTGATGATGAACAGATCATAAAGAGAGAAGATATGTTCAATGGATTAATGGATATGGAGTGAAAAGTAAAGAGAAAAGGAATTCCCTTTGGGGGTTACTTCCATGATATGCCCTACTTGCAAAGGTTAGAAAAAATTCTAGAGTCATATCAGACATTATGTGGACAGACCGAGGATCTGATTGATGAGAAAGATAGAGAGCATAGGAAGCATTCTTCCTCACAGTATGAAGATGACAGCGGTGAAGAATATTCAGTTCCTATCCCACCTTCAATGAACTGGCCACATATCATAGAGAAAGTTACATAAGAAAATGTAGTGGTGGATCTCATATAAGAACCTAATAATGAAGTCACTAATGAGCACCCCCCCTCAAAAAATAGAAAGTACAATTAAGGGAACAAGTTTATGAGAGAAAACAAAGAAATAAAACACATTAGATAGGTTCTCTGATCACTAGTGATAGACCTTATGATCGATAGTTAAGCAAGAATATTAGAGATGGAAAGAAGGTCCAAAAGGATGGTTGAGAAGAGATTGAATTGCCTCTTCAATTGTGCCAGGATAAAATATTGTTGCATCAGGAGAAATTCTTAAATGATGATAAATTCATAAAAATAGAGGAATTCAAATTTTTTTTAATTTGGAACAAGCAACAACAAGTGGAATCTCAGTTACATATTAATGAAGATAATCCACCATCAGATGAATCCTTGCAAGCCCTATAGGATTATGATCTAGAGTTATAATTAGATGAATCCTTGCAAGCCCTATAGGATTATGATCCAGAGACAGAAAATTTGACACCTGAAGAGGCTAGGAAGTTGGTTAAAGCCAGTGCATGTTGTTAGTACTAGGCTGGGATCTTGCATCATCCTTTATTATGTTAGTAATAATTGAGAGGGGGGGGAGGGTGAATCATTTCCTTCAAAATATCCCAACAATCAAACCTTAAATATTAGTACCACAAAATTATACCTCTAGTTATCTTCAATCCTATAAGATGAATGCCTCCAAATAATTATATCAAATTTCTACTCCTTGGAATGCTTTGTAAAACCTTCTGATGTATTTTTACCTAAAAGGAGTCTATTAATTTACCGAAAGATAGTAAATTATCTAGAGTATACTGATCAATACAATTAAGTTAAGTGTAATGTAAAACACTAAAGTAATGACTCATAAACACATTGACACATGGATTTTTAACGTGGAAACCTAGTTAAGGGAAAAACCACTTGGGATTGGTAACCCAAAATTTTCACTCTTCTCAAGTGAGCTTGGTGAAGAACCAACCCTGTTAAATGTTACAAACACACTGCTAGGTGTGACCTTGTTAGAGGATTTAAAATTTTAGTTTGTCACTTGATATCAACCATCTCTAGGCTACCATCCTTGATCAAACACTCACTTGGTCTATCAATAGGTATCTAGCATCTCATTCTATCTTCATGATCAAACTGTTTGATACTCCATTGGATGTATCTTAATATAGAAAGGATCTTTAAATCCTGATCGGTTAAGAGACTTTCTGAATCAATGGTTAAACTGAAACAGTATGATCTGTTCACTTATATAAATTATACTTGGATATTTTTAGATCTATTGTAATCTCATAAAATAACTAATCAATATATATCTATGTTATACCTTTTCTCCACTTTGATTCTTCTCGATGATGTTGTGCTCTATTTCTTGGTGTCCACATAATTCTTTAGCTCTTTCCTTGGCTTGATTGATCAGCATTGTATGAAGTTGCTCTTCATCAGTTTCTCTTTAGCATCCTCTTTTTTATTTCTCCCCACACCAATTCATAATGAATTAAGTTGTCTCTTTATAAATATGATATCACCGTTGTTAGGTTCTTGATTGTATTGATCTTGGTGTGATCCATAATTCTTGCCAATTAGATTTAAAGAAAAACTCCTATTTTATCTCGTTGAGATCTTATTGCCAACTAGACAAATCAACTTTAAATAAATTACTTATCTCTAGCTTATCTTTTCGATGAAAAAAATAATAACTACTAGTTAAACCTATATTTAGCTCTACCATCTAGATATTTTTTTGTTTCTATACGCCAGTTAATTTCAGTTTAACTCTTTGATATCGTTGGTCAACACTCTAGTTCTCCTCGGGCTTCTCCATCGGTTTACACTATATTTCTGGCTGTCTGGTTTTCTTATTATTCTTCTCATCAGTGTTCTTGCTCGGGCATCACTATGACTTGACAGTCAGTGATCTCTATTTGTCGGGTTCCACTGACCCTTGGTGTTTGTTGTCATATTGTGAATACTTGTCTTTTATGCATTACAGAAAGAATAATCTTTATCTCTCTAATTATTTGTAGTATTTGACACTTTTATTATAACTGATTAGATCATATCAAGTTGACATCAATGACAATACAATCCATTAACTGATTTAATGTCTTGCATTATCCTTCTACATTTCGGTGATCAACTTAACATCTTCAAACATTCAATCAATTACATGTCATCATATTATTGATCAAATCCAGAGTCAGCCTGATGTTAATTTGTCATCAAAAATAGAGATTGGTGACATGATTAGAGGATTTGGGTACAATCCAAAATCCAAAGCTTTGGCAATGTGGAGTTTATATCCAAAGAATCAAAAGCCTTCTCTGATTAATGTACATGAGAACATAGAGGGGGACAAGATCATTTGGTATGTCTAGAACACAGGATATTTGCAGATATCTCAGGTTCTTACCCATTTTACCCAATTAAACCAAGATAAAGTTGAACAAATGTCATAAAGATATGAAAAAAAATTTAGTGAAACCAGCGACATAGCCAAGGATAGGGAGCTAGGCCAAGTAAGAATCTATGCATTAGAAAATCTTATGGCTGAATTGACTCAGCAGATACAAGATATACCTGAAGTTGTCCCTTCCCAACCAAAGCCAAGTACAAATGCTAAGATCCAGACTAATGACATAGGGGATTCACCAAGAATAGAAAAATAAATCTTGGAACACAATAAGGTTGACTTAGTGTATAATCCATATAGAAAACTATATGGTTTTTAAATAGAGGCAAACAATTACGTGTCAATCTTGAATCCATATTATGAAACATGGTCAATTAGCACTTAACTTTTTGAAACATTGGCATCTCTGTAGCCTCATAGGATAGACCTCCTAGAGATTGTGTGCCAAGTGGGAGAGGAGATAGATTAGATCACTACTACCTTTTCCTTCTTCAAAGGTAAGGTTAATCAGATAGAGGCCAGAATTAATATGTTTGGCCCAAGGTACAATAGGTTCATTCCCTCATTAAAAGGAGAAGATGATCAACTTAAAACCATGTAAGTATGGAAAGGTGAGTTTGACACCTTATTTCCTCATAAGGAGGCATTTATCTCAGATGATGGCACCTTGGACATGCAAATATTCAAACACATTTTGGATGAAGCTTTCAAAGTTGAAACAGACTTTAAGAAGTTTGTAACAGATGTTAAGGTAATAACATATGCCATATGGGAGTGATAGAAGACACAAATTAAGAGTACTCAAATTTTTAGTTGGCCTATAGAGGTGGAGGTAATAGCATGGGATACTCTCACTAAGACCAAAAAGAAGAAGGTTGCAGTAGTTGATCTAGATGTACTGGATGAAGAGTAAAGAGAAAACCTGGCAGCTGATCTTTGAGCACAAGGAGAATAACTATCTCAAAGACTAGTGTAAGTTATCCTAAAATGACAGTCACTAGGTCTCATTGCAACTACATGAAGTTATTCATAATATCAACAGACAAAGGTGCCAGTTGTTGAATATTGAAGATCAAACTCAGTTGCTAACTAATTTTGTCTTTCCACCATCAAAAGGACTAACTACAAGTTTTGTCTTTTAATGTCCTTAGGGTTAGCTTAGCCATCCGAAGCTTGTTTCATCCTCAAATTTTGAGTATTCCAAGATGGCTAATGTTGGTTATATATAGCAATTTGTAATATATTGTTAATGATGGTAAATTTACAATTACAAGGTAGACTTAATATTTTGTCTAGTTCTTCAAGCTTTGATTTGAACCTAATGTACTGAATAAGAAAGATATTAATAAAATATAGTGGAATCTCCACTTTCAAATCTATGGTGTCTTTTTGTACTTATTTCATGTTCTTTTATGTTTAGTTTGTAAAGCATCTTAGACATACTAGTTATAAGGTAACTGTGTGATTGCTTACAAGTTTATTTCAAGGGGAGAGTCAATCTTGTGAGTAATTCTAGAGGGTTGGGGTTTGTACAAAAATTTGATACATGGATTTGTGAGGATGAGAGGATAGTTTGTAAGGCATTCTATCTGGGGTTTTGATTGTGTTGTTATTAGTTATTTTTCTATTCATTTGCATTTCATCTGACTCTTTGCCTGGGATTAGGCACTAGTCTAAGTTTTGACAAGTGGTTCTCATTATTAATTTTAAATCAAATTAGTCTTTACTTTCTTGTGTATTGAAAGCATACATGTCTATTTGATTTTATTAAGAGGTACAATCCACTATGTTGATTCCTTAAAGAGAGAATCAATAGGTTATCCTTCCCAGGTCTAAGACTAAATAAGAAGAGGGATGAATATCCTTGTCATATTGATAGTAACTCTTGTTAATTTCATTATCTAGCTTGTTAAGCTCTGCATTAGGTTAGTAATAATCATCTGCAAGGTGTGTATTCAACTATTATAGTTTATCCACCTTTGATTTACTAAGAAAATGTAATCTAGAATTAGGTACACCCGCATGGGTCTGTGGAACCCGAAGTGAAGAAGGATAATATCCTTGTTAATTAGCCTTTTACCTGTGTGAATCTGAAGTTGGGAATCTAGGAGTCAAGCTTAAATAGCTATAAATTGATTCAACAAGAAAAAGAGCTAACAGATCACCCCCTG
The DNA here is from genome assembly GCA_018584345.1 of Thuja plicata. Lineage (NCBI taxonomy): Eukaryota > Viridiplantae > Streptophyta > Pinopsida > Cupressales > Cupressaceae > Thuja > Thuja plicata. The sequence continues at coordinate 2,131,161 of MU225477.1, forward strand.
TAAACCCTCCTCAAAATTATCCTTCTCCACCACCATCGCCACCTATAAACCCTCCTCAAAATTCTCCTTATTCACAACCACCACCACTCATAGACCCTCCACATGTACCATTAGATCATGTAAATGCAACACAAGAGGACCTCATCTAACACCTTAACCAAAATAGTGTACAAATTAATATATTAGTCAATAGGTAGAAGGCTTTTTGTTCTTTAGCATCACTCTACCCTTGCCACTACATTAGAAAAAAATGTCCAATAGTGCAAATGAGGTGTCTGAAGAGGTGAAAAAATGGGGTTCATGGAGGGATAGGTGTTGTACATAAAATGTAGATGGTTTATCATATGAGGATGGAAGAGAAAAGGCATACAAAAACATGACATATGTGCCCTTTTCATCGATCCTAATACTAGCAATTCCCCAGAAGATAATACAAAATGGTTTCCTTTATATTGGTGTGCTCATAGGGGGACAAAATCAGCTTTTTTGGATAGCTGGTACATGGTATTTGAACAACCACCTTGTAATTATAATAATGAGGTGCCTTTATATTTTTTGTGAAATCTATACTATGATTTTATCCTTGGCGAGAAGCTGAATTACTTTGACTTTCATGAATTCCAAGGTAGAGGGAGAGGCTCTGCGCAGGATAGACCTAGGGAACATAGGATTACCTAACCATAAGAGAGGAGGTGTACTATGATAAAACCCCTCATTCATGTTGTGGTCCTATTAGTACTTTTTCTTGTGGAATATTTATAAGCATCAATGCTCAAGACTCTATGACTCCCAACTCATGATTCTTGCAAGTAAAATTACTAATTAATGAGTATTTGATCCTCCTTCTACTTCAAGCTCCACAAATTTAGGCGGGTGTACCACTTGAATTATTATTTTCAAATAAATTAGATAGTGGATTCAGGATTCTCACAATGATTTATGAATGTCTTTTACTGCAACTGATGCAGAGCTTCAAAAGCCAATCCATGATTTTTACAAGAGTAAATAACATTGCAGAAAAAATTGCCAATGTGACAAGGATATTTATCCTTCTTCTCTTCGAGTTTAAAACTCAAGTAGGCTAACCTAAAGGATTTAGTTCTTCAATGAGTCACCAACAATGTGTGTACTATTGAATATAGATTCTAAACATCACTACTCTTAAACAGGAAATGAAAGATTATTCAATATTTGTTTGATTGATGATGAGGACTGCATAACCAACAAAGACTAGTGACTCATCTATTGGGAAACACATTCAAATAAACATACATCCATAGAAAAACCTCTAACTCTAAACATACGGAAACCAAGTGAAGTGTATTATAAATCCTTCTTTTCACTCCAACACCTGGACATCAAATTCATGTGCAAACCTTGAACCCTCATAATTTGTCTCTAGGATTTACTCCCTCCTTGAAATAAACTCACAAAAAAATTCACAGCTACCCTATAACCAGTGAATTAAATTTCCCTAGAGATTAACACACACGATTTCAAGACAAGACACAAAGACATCAACAATTATTGAACATGGATTCCATTAATTTTTCATTAAATTGCTATCTGATTTAGAATATTTACAAGACAAAGAACTCAAAAAAACAAGACTCAAGAACCAGAATATTGCCCAACAGTGTTAATTTCACCATCCATGTACAATCGAAAAGAAGATAGATATAGAGAATTGGAAAATCAATTTCCACCTAACTGACACTTGTCTATTAAACAAATATCTTCTTTCTTCCAAGAAATCTAATTCCCCTCTTATTCTAAAACTGCGTCTTCTTTGGAATCACCATCTTCAACACATTTGATTCCAGGCATCTTCATAATTTGATTTTAATCTCCTTGAAAAAATGCCTCTCGTGAAAGCATATTTCTAGCTTGAAATATTAAATATTTCAAAATATTATATGAAGACTAGAATGTTTCAATGCTCAACTTTGTACATTAATTTAATCTTTGCATTTAATATACTTTTCTATCAAAATCTATCTTTTACTTTCCCTTTAATATTTATGTAGACTATAGTCTCTTAAATAATTTTACCTTTTAAATCTGCATATTCTTGTGTCGTGGAATTTCTCTCTTTTATGCATTTTCACTCCCAGAACTCACCAAATTTGGAGAAGTGTCAAGTGCTGGTTTGCTTCTCTTTAACTAGCCTAGGAAACTTTGTTTTAACCATGGTCTATTTGGAGATTGGGAGATACACTTAGTCTCTAAATATCTGAATGCTAGCACTAACCTTGGTTAGGTCTGGAGATTGGGAGATAAGCCTTTGTCTCTAGATCTCTAAATAGACTCAACCTTAACCCTACCTTGACCATAGGTTCATCTAGATATCACACAATTGCTTAGTCTTTGAATCTCTAAAACTTTTCTCTAACAATGGGTTTATTGTGAGATTGGGCGACAATCTTTGATCTCAATCTCAATCTAATAGTTCACGCGTAGTCTTTGAATATTTTTCTGCTAACTGCTAGCATATGGCGACTACACGCAATGGTTAACTAGATTTTGGAGTGTAATCTCATAATATTTTCCACTTAACCACTAGCGTCTGGCAACTACACGTGACGGTTAACTAACTATTGGGGTGTAATCTATGAATGTTTTTACTAGTCACGGTTTCATCTCACAAATTCATGTCCTATTGCCATGTGTCTAGTCTCCTTTGTGTGTGGGCCCCACCAAAAATATGTGTGTGTAGGAAAATACACCTTCATGAAATTAAGATTGAAAGCAACAATTCTATGGAAAGATAAAATAAGTTAATGTAAGAATTGAAGCTAAAATCTATATCATCTCATGGTTCTCTATCCAAGCTTTGTTAAGAGAGCTCTTAGTCTTAATCTCTCTCAAGGACAATTCTAGAATGAGATATTAATGAAAAAAAATGCTCAAATCTAGCTAGAATGCTCAAAATGCTCAAAAATGCTCTAAGATTATGTTAGAAAACAACAAATGCTCCTAAACATGATATGCTAAAATGCTATGCAAATGCTGAAATTTTCTCAAAAGCTCACAAATGCTCCTCATATGCCTATAGTAAAGATGCTTTTGCTCTTTAAATTCTTGGATCCCAAACACATAGGAAATGGCTTGTATTTATAGAATTTTCTCAAGGGTAGGGGGTAGAGTGAGTTGATCATGATCAAAGTTTGGTTAAGTCAAAAGCTTTGAGATGATCTCAAATGGAGGGAAAGTTGGTTGGTTGTCTCAAAGATATTAGGAATTAAATAACTCCATCATTTCATTAAATTAGCCATGGAAGGGTGATTGGGTTGGATTTTATCTTTTTGATTTGAACTATACAATTTGAAAAATCAATTGTATAATTTGATTAATCCCTTTAGGCTTGAATTTAATTATTTGATCTTTTAATTTGATTTGAATTTTGTTCATTTGATTTGATAAATCTCCATTTGTTTTGCATTGAGATGATATTTTGAAGCATTTGGCTGAGATTTATAGTTTGGAATGTTTGAGATACACCTGGTCAATTTTAGGTGTCTACAAATGCCCCTCTTTGAATTGATGTGCAAAGCACATTGATTCAAAGAAAGCTTGATCATCCTAATCATTGATTCAATACTGAGGAGCTGATTGACTGATATCAAAACCTGATATGAAAACCCTAATATGAAACCCTAATATGAAATCCTGATATGAAAGTTCGATATGAAACCCTGATATGGAACCTTGATATGAAACCCTGATATGAGAATCTGATATGAAACCCTGATATGGAACATTGATATGAAACCTTGGTATGAAAATCTGATATGAAACCCTGATATGGAACCTTGATATGAAACCTTGATATGAAAATTTGATATGAAACCCTGATATGAAAATCTAATATGAAACCTTGATTGATAAAGTTTGAAATTTTAATGCCCCAGATTTGATACAAGATATGATGCAGAATTCCAGTTTGATGATATGATAATGCCCCCTCGGAAATGAAATCATATTGATCATACGTAAAGGTTTTTGATGAACAAAGTTGATAGGATAGATCGAAGATGATCACATTTCTGATAAACAATGATGTGGAAAGATGGTGGACGAATGCCCTAGTGTGTAGAATATGCAGATTAGGTTTGACTAGGTCAAAAAATATCAGAAAATAGGTAAAATAGCTTAAATAGGTTGAAAAAACCAAATTTACTATTCATTTTCACTTTTTACTATTGAGATTTTTCTCTAAGCCTCTGATGATTGATAGCGATGGTGGTCCCCATTCAAGAGCACAGGTTTGAGAGAGCACATAGATATTAGAGACCTCCTGACTACGGGCCTTCGGTGAGTGGTTCAAACTCTCTTAGTGCATTTATTCCTCTTGAAAGTGTATTTAATACATGTTTTTATTGGTTTTTAGAAAAGGTTTAGCAAAATTTCATGTAGGATAGGTAAAATTCCGTACAGGGCCAAGAAAAGCCACGTCGATGCTGTGAAAAGCCGCATAGGCACTATCTCTAGCAGTGTAGTAGCTAGGTCAAATTTGTCACCCAAAATATGAAATGAGCCGCCTGAAAACACCATGTTTTAAAGGCCACATATGAGGTATCAAAAGCCTCGTAGGCCTATAAAAGGCCGCCTATTTAGTAAAGTACCGCCTTCGCGTGGTAAAGAGCCACTTTTAAGGATTAAAAAGCAGTGTGGCTTAAAAAATCCGCGTACACTAAGTTAAGTACCACCTACCATAAAAGTGAAAATTTGATATAGGAAATAGATGAACTTAGTTTTATTGATCATCCAGATGACCTAATTAGGTTCCAAGAAAGAAAATGTTCATCCATAATGTCACATAGTGTTTAGGATATTAGAAAAGTTATAATGATGAATGTTTGATAGGTCAATTAGATATGATTAAAAATGATTACAAATTGTCCTTGTGTCTCATGATATAGAGGTTAAATGCAATAAGTTGATACACTCAAGGTAGAGAAAAGATAGATTTATTGTTTTTTGATTGACTTAGAATGGTTCACCAAGAGAAAAACTAACATAATGCACTTTGTTTCAAAATGTAGGAGCATTATCGCAAGTTGCGGGTACAAGGTGTAGCATTATGGATTTTTGATTTGGTAGATGAGCTTATGCCTCCTAAGCAGCATATGATTAATACTTGTGGACTTAGTTTCCTATTAGATCTTCCTTGATTTTAGTTGAACCGAGGTTTGTTGACAACTATGGCAGAGCAATGGCACTCTGACCATAATACCTTTCATTTACCTTTGAGAAAGATGACTATTACACCAGAGGATGTATATAGATTGTTGAGGATCTTGACTCATGGAGAGTGGGTGTATTATGATTCAATATATGATAGCAGTGTGTGTAGATAGGTGTTTGGAGACAACACCATTGATGATGATTGCATTACATGGGCATAGTTTGCCTCATTTCCCACTCTACCAGCATTATTAGGAGTTGTGATAAGGGGATTAATATTGCCAGATAAGAGAGGTTGTGGCTTCATGGTCAGATGGGGCTTGATTTTAGAGGACCTGATTGTACATCCACAGAGATTGGATTAGGGTTCTTGTGTGTTGGCATAGTTGTATCATGATCTCCATGAGATTATATATTGACGCAGTGTAGCTATTTTTGCAGGTGCAGTATTATTACAGTTATGGACATGGGAGCATCTACCTATTACGAGGCTAGTCTCATCTCAAGTACGGGCTTGTGGTTACCCTTATGCTTTTTTATATGATGGTATGGTTATCTAGCATCGTCTGGGCAAGGTCAATTTTTGGAGATGCATGATTGATGATATTGATCAGGTGGTATGGAGGCCGTATTTGAAGTGTGAAAGGTGGCGAGAGGATGATGATGAGTTACCTTATATGTTTGCACCTTGATGGATGATAGGCCTATCACCATTAGTGATTGAGAGATTTTAATGTGGGAGAGTGCTCCGCCAGTTCGACCAGATGTAGGATATGTCATAGGGTATGGCACTATATGCTAGAGTACAGTTTAAGAGGTCAATGTAGGGAGCACAGGTTGACTACCAGTCAGCTTGTTTACAGATAGATCAGCTTAGATATGGTGTTTGGGATCTGATGCCATAGCTGGCAGATGCAGGGATGTCGGTTGAGTACTATGAGTGGTTTTTACGACATTGGTTCATGCAATTCATTGATCTGGCAGAGCCCATTCTTGATGTTGACGAGCTCTCAGATGATGACAGTGATGGTGGGCATGATGGGGATGATGGTGGTAGATTGTTTCGGTGCAAATTTTAGAGGGTAACTAGGGAACCACAGGTACAGAGAGCTATAGGACCTCAGATGAGAGGCAGACATGTGAGAGGCCAAGGCAATGGATTTAGATAGCCTAGGTAGAGGCGAACAAGTGTATAGGTACCTCAGGGTTAGGCTCCTTTGAGAGTGGATGCAGATTGGGCTAGACATAGGCATAGACGTGTCTAGGTGGCTAGATAGGTTCCAGTGCATGGACAGATACCACAGGTGGACCCACAGGTCAGTACAACATAGGTGATACCTTAGGTACCCTTAGCACCTCACGCACCATAGGCTCCTCCAGCATCACAGGCACCTCCATTTCCTCCTATTTCAGATGATATAGTGCAGGATGTTTAGGGGTTACAAGTAGGGACGACTATAGTGGCAACAATATTGGATCAGGTTACGACCATGCTGCAATAGTTTCTAGCTACTCTGGCTTAGTTACCTACTAGTGCGAGCACTAGTCAGGCACCTCCTGGTGCATAAGATAGAGTAGGTGATAGAGATCCTGATGGTGCAAGGGGGTAAGGCACAGGTTTAGTCAGAGACAGATCAAGTGCCCCTGCTGGGTCATGAGATAGATTTGGACCTAGGATTTACAACATTGTATCATATGTATATTTTTTATCAGGACTGTGATGTATGGACCATTGTATTGATATACCTTTGATGTACTATTTTATGTTATAGAAATTGATGATGGACATTTATCTATGATGAGTTTTGATTTCTTCTTTGATGATGTTATGAGATTTCCTTTTATGCTTGTCTATATGTTTCTATGATGCATTTATTTCTATTGTGCTATGGATGCAAATGTCTTAGAGTAGGACATAGATAAATGGATGCAAATGATGTTAATGCAATTTATCTCTATATGTTTTTGTTTTAACAATGTATGAATTATGCAATGCAATGAATGCAATACTTAGTGCTTATGGTAAATGAAATGCATCTATCTTTTTGTGTTTTTTGATGTATGCAATTTAATTTATGATATGCAGTTATAAATGATGATATGGATAAATGAATAATGATTAATGTATCTTTTTTTTTTTTCTCTTGACATGAATATATAATGAGTAATGACTAATGATGATGAATGCAAAGGAAAATCTCATTTTGAATGACTTGAAACCAATAAATTGATGAAATGTTTGTCAACTTTTATCCCACCCCCCCNACTTTTATCCCCCCCCCCCCCCCCCCTCCGTGAACTTGGAAAATTTTCTAAAAAGGCAAGCCACCTGAGAACTAAGAATTTGAGAATGCAGGCTAAAATAAAACATGCAATTAATCTAACATGAATGCAATTAATATACCATGCAAAATGCAATGCAACTAATTGTCCTTCAGGTTTGCAAAAGAAATGCAAACTAAGATATATTTTCATCATAGAGCACTGTGGAGATAGAAGTCGATACAATCCTCAATGGTGCCACTACGACCATAAGGATATGAATATGAATTTCCCTTGTGTGGTAACCCCTTTTACGAAACCAAGTACAACCCTCACTAGTTGAATGACCAACTATGGGAGTATGAATACCGGTTTAATCAGATTCAATGTTGCAAGTGGATGTTGGTATTAAGATATGGAAAATTAAAATAACCAAGGTATCATTTTGCATAAACAAACAAAGGTTAACCCTTCATCCTATATGAATGTCCTCTATGGTTCTTTGATGACCATGTCCTTAGACTAATTCACACAAGTTAAAGAATCTTCCTCAAAATAGTCACTCAAAAGTTTAAGAAAACACCATGTCTCTTATCATCGCCAATCTAGTTGAAACATCATTGATTAGCTAAAAAGGACATGACTCAAAAAAGCCAATGAAAAACTCAAAAAAATTTGAAGTGTTTGTGAAATGTATCAAGATTTTCAAATAAGAATTCCAGACAATTTGATCATTTAGGGTGTGTCAATTTTTAATCTTGATAAAATAAGGAAATGAAACTCAAGGATCATGTTATGCAATCAAACTATTTAGGATTGAACAATGATATTCATCAAAGGCTCCAAAATGTCCCTCCTGAATCTAAAAATCTATTTTTGATGTGTGACCAAATGTTGCACTTTTGAATCTGGTTGGTACCAAAATCTATGATGTGTGCTCCCAAGTGGTAAATGTGAGAAATGTGAAACTTAGGGCAACTGAACTTGGAATGTGACAAAATGTAGCTCTGAGACTTTATTAGGCCAATGCACGAATGATGGATGCAATGAGGATATGGACAAGTGAGATGCGGAAACCACAATATGTAAAAATGAAACTAGGAAACACCTAAGGGACAAAAGGCCCCTGTTTCCAGGTTTTCACCTCTTGGGATTATTACTCTTTTCTCTTTTTCTCTTTTTTTTCTACCAAGGTGCCTATTGCTAGGTTTTCACCAAGGCACTTTTTTTTTCTCTTTTTCAAATATTTTTGGCTTTTTGAATTTTATGATTTTTTGGTATTTTTGATCTTTTCAAGTACAGGGGTGATGCTTGACTCATTTGATACTCTCAACTTATACTCTTTATTCTGATACTCTTTCCTCTAAATTAGGTGTGGAACCCCTTAAGATGAATGCTATTGATAGGTTCTATAAATTCATCACCATCACAATTGACCAGTTTGTAGGTCCCCATTCCAAATGAAGAAACAATGACAAAAGGACCAAGCCAATTTTCTTCCAACTTTCCTTTCTTTTCTCTATCAGCCTGATTTTTTGGATTTTCTCTCAATACTAGATCTCCTATTTGAAAGTTTCTTGGCTTGATATGTTTGTTATAGTTCTTGGAAATTCAATTCTGATACACTTTCAAAT
>MU225477.1:2142006-2189052 GCA_018584345.1 Thuja plicata
TACTCAAATAGTAGATAGCTCTTTCTTTTCCTTCATCATCCTCTTGTGCCAATAAGACTCCTAAAGATCTTTCTGTTGCTGAAATGTAGAGTAATAAAGGTTTTCCTTGAATTGGTGACATTAAGATGGGTGGATTCATCAAATATGTTTTCAACAATGAAAAAGGCTCTTTCACACTCCTCATCCCATGTGAAGATTGTGTTTTTATGTAGTAATTTGGTGAAAGAATGGCATTTTTCCACCAATTGAGAAATGAACCTTCTTATAGATTGAAGTCTTCCTTGAAGTGACCTCATTTGACTAATATTATTTGGAATGTCCATGTCCATTATGGCTTGTACCTTTTTAGGATCTACTTCAATGCCTTTTGCTGAAACAATGTACCCTGGGAGTTTTCCAGATTGTACCCCAAAAGCACATTTCTTTGGGTTAAGTCTCACCTTGGATTTTTCTAGCCTTGTAAAAATCTTATCCAATATGGATAGATGATCTTTTCTCTTATGCGAGTTAGCTAAAATGTCATCCACATAATCTTCCATAAAAGTGTGCATCATGTCATGGAAAATGGTAGTCATGGCTCTTTGATAAGTGGCTCTAACATTTTTAAGACCGAAGGGCATTACATTCCAACAAATGGTACCCCATGGACATGTAAAAGTTGTCTTCTCTTGTTCCTCAGGTGCTATGTGAATTTTATTATACCCACTAAATCCATCCATAAGTGAAAGCATAGAATAACCTGTAGTGAGATCTACAATAGCATCAATGCTTGGTAAGGGAAAGTCATCTTTTGGAAAAGCAAGGTTTAAATCTCTAAAATATGTGCAAAATCTTATGGTTTTATCATGTTTGTTAACTGGTACAATATTAGAGATCCATTCGGCATATGCTATTACTCTTATAAATCCTTCTTTGAGCAATTTCTCCAATTCAGTTTTGACTAATAGGGCTATATGTGGATGCATTTTTTGCAACTTCTACTTTACAGGCTTAACCCCTGGTTTCATATTTAAATGATGCATTATGAAATTTGGATCTAATCTGGGCATGTCAGCATATGACCATGCAAAGTTGATTTGTTTTTCTTGAAAGAATGCAATGAACTCTTCTCTTTCCAAAGGACTCAAAGATGTTGTTAAGTGAATGAATTTAGGATCCTTTTCTGTTCCAATGTTGATCTTTTCTGTGGGTTCAATAAGTATAGGTGATCTTTTATCTTTGTGAGCTTGTAAGGTGTCCAACCTCTCTCCCTTAGGTGCCACAGTTGGGTTTTCACCTTTAGAAACATCTTTTATTTTTAATTTTTTTTGGGTCTAGCACTGCCACATGGTGGTTTTCACCACTAGACCTTCTCATTTTTAAAAAAAATATTTTCTCTTCATTTTTTGGATTAAGAGGTTAAACACCTGCCCCTATCATCATGTCTAGAGTGAATTCATTGGTGGAAGAATCAGGTTCGATTGCATTGAGGTATAAGGCCATTATATTGTCATTTGGGAAGTAGAGTAAGTCATTTGACTCAGACAGATCCCAATCGATAAGTTCAGGATGCATTAAGGACAAAGATTCATTGATAGGACTTTCATTTGAAGGAGTTAAGGACATGACTTCATTGGATGGTTCATACATTGTATCATCATGGTCTATGACATGTGCCTCTTCTAGATGGTCCATGGAAGAAGGATCAAAATCCTCTTCATCAGAATCCTCTAATATTTCTATGGGAAAGAAAGCATGTGGATTAAACACTAGGTTAGAATCTCCCACCCATGAAGGTACCCAAGGTTCACCTACCCATTGAGTGAAAGGAGGTGCTTGTTCTATGTTCACTTTTTGAGGTTCACTTGAAGTGTGAGTGGAATTTGAAATTTGAGCCATATGTTCTTCATTCTCAGCTTGACGAGGAGTTGCATAAGTGTGAATGGTATCAACCTCTATGTCATGACAAGACTCTTCAAACAAGGAATCCCACTCATAATCCCTAGAGTCATCTTCACTTTCAGAACCTACCATATGAATATGTGCATGGAAATCATGCACGGGACTTGAACTTTCTCCTTTATGTTGAAAGCCTATGCCAAATTTCACTTCTTTGGCTCTCCAAACCGGTTCAATAGGTTCTAAAAACCCTCCATGTCAAACTCCTAAGGGTCCTCTTTCCTTATACCCCATTTTCTTCATGATATCAAATCCTTTTCCATATTGATCAGCCTAGATATTGATATGTTTCACCCTTTCATTGGAACTAGCTGACTTATCATCCTCTTTATAGAGCCATTGTAATACCTCATCATCTTCTTTATCCATTTCTTGTTTTTCACTTTCCCTCACAAAATGGGAATTTTACTTATGAGGTTGATGATCTTTAGATGGTTTCCCATGTGTTCTTGGAGATCTTTTGAGTTAATTTTACATTGTTTCTCAAATTGATGCATTAGGTCACTCATCTTTTCATAGTGATCCTTCTTAGTTTGATATCTTTCTTCCTTAGTGGGTTTAGAAGGTTCCAATCTTAATGTTGAAGTCTGAACTAAAGTATTCTTTGAATTTGAACCCTCGTAACTCATCTTTTCTTTTCCCTTAGTTGATGTAGTTGAGTTAGTTTGAATAGGTTTAGGAGTAGATATGACATTTGATGTTGGTTCTGACTTTTCCTCTTTGGCTTCTTCCCTGGTAATATCAGGGATAACTCTTTCCCTATTATGAGGAATATACAATTCATGACTTGGCTTCAAAGCATTGCAATATTAGAATGGGTTTGAATCTCCTCCAATTGTGATCTCCTCCCCTAGGTATGGAAATTTCATGCATTGGTGATATGTAGAAGGTACCGCTTGCATCTCGTGTATCCAAGGCCTTCCTAGTAGGATGTTGTAGGTCAATTTCATGTCAAGGACCTGACATATAGTGTCCTTTTTTATAGGTCCCACTTGAATTGGCAGAATGATCATACCCTTTGAAGATCTTTCCTCTTCATCATAAGCCTTAATAGTTATTTGCTTCTTTGGATCAATGGAAGACTCAGATAACCCTAATAACTTGACAAGGTTTAAAGTGCAAATATTTAGACCAGCTCCACCATCTATGAGAAATCTCTTAACCCTATGTCTTTGGATTAATAACTCTATATGCAAGGGTAATTTTTGAGGATGTATGATAGACATGTCATCTTTCTTCGAAAAGGAAAGACAATGAGGGGCTATGAAGTGTCCTACCATGTTCTAAAATTTGTCTTCCTCCAAGTTTATATGAACCGTGGTTTCACACAAGGCTTTTTCCAGAATATCCTTGTGATTAGGAGATAATTTTAACAACTCCAAAATTGATATTTGGGTGGGAGTCTTTTGCAATTGATCCACCAAACTATAAGGCTTTGTAGTGGGTGGTGTTTTTTTAGCCAGAATAGTTGGTGTCTTAGGACCAATAGTAATAGGAGTAACCCCTTGTAAGGTAATCTTTGAGGCTTTCCCCCTTGTGATGGCATTAGCGGATCCTCAAATAGGTTGGTCTTTAACATCAACAACATTGATGTTATTGTCATAAGTATGAGCAAAGTTAACATTGTGACTGCCTTTTACATTATTTGCATTGTTTCCTCCATTGTTGGAATTAGAAGATTCTCCCTTTTCATGCTTATAAAAAGGAGTTTTAAAGGTTGTGTGATCTTGGTTAGTTTGAGGTCCATCCACCTTTATCAAACCATTGTCTATGAGATCTTGTACCACATGTTTGAGACATAGGCAATCATTGGTCTTATGTCCCCTATTTTGATGATAGTCACAATGGTTGTTCTCATTCCACCAGTTTGGCTTGATGTGAGGTTCATAGGGTTGAGCCTTTGGTAGATTGATAAGCTTATTTGCAATAAGTGTCCTTAATTAATTTTACAATGGTTCACCCAAAGTAGTGAAGGTCCTCTTGGGTGTAGGTGCAAAGAATTTTTTAGGCTTAGGAGCCCCTTGATTATTCCCAAAGTTGTTATTAGTGTTGTTGTTGAAGGGCACTTTGGGTGCTTGATTCACATTATTGGCTTGAGATGAGTTTTGAGTGAGATTGAAAGGGATAGCTTTTAAAGTATTAGCCTCCACCAGTCCATCATTAACCACTCCTTTATTGTTGTTATTCTTTGTCCAATATCGGCTGTTGTTGTTGTTGAAATTCTGATTTTGATTGGTGTTGGAGGTATTGTTGTTGTTGTTATTCTTATTATCTTTGTAGAGTTTGATTTCTCCACTTTTCACCAATACCTCTTCCATTGTCACCCCATTCTCAATTAAGTCTTGGAATGATCTAGGACATTGTATCCTTAATCAATAATTCATTTCATGATTCAAGTTGTTCACAAAGATATCCATCTTTTCCTTTTCGGTTACACTTCGAGGGTATCTAAAAAATACCACTCTCCATCATTGTAGGAAAAGTAGGAATCCCTCTCCTTCTCTTTATTTGGTGTTGCATAGATTTAGCATTGTAACCTCGTGTTTGATTTTATAGGAATTGTGAGTTACAAATTTAGAGGCCAATTGCTCAAAGGTCCTAATACCGGAGGGTAATTTTGAGAATGACTCCATTGCCATACCTCCCAAACTTCTAGGGAATAACCTCATAAAGTAAGTTGTTTCATGCATGAACTCTAGACTTAGGGATCAAAATTCCCTTAAGTGATCTTGAGGATTAGGTGTTCCTTCATATTTATCATATTTTGGATAAATAGAATTTGTGGGAAATGGTATCATGACTAAGGACTTGTCAAAAGGGAATGGACACAAGGATTCAATAGAAAAAGGTTTAGGAGCCCCACTTTGTTTTAATGTGTCTAATTGTATCTAGAAAATCTATAATTATTTGTTCATGACATCAATGGGGTTAGCCTTTGCTTCTTCCCGTTTGAGTTTGGTGACATCATAATCATGTGGAAGCTTGAGACCCGTTTGTGCTAGGTCTAGGAAGTACTTCTCTTTGTCTTTTTCCAACACTTTTTCCATTAGTTTCATAAAGAAAGGGCTTTGCATAGCCTTGGTAACATTTTCATTGGTTAACTCGTCATCATTAGGGTCCATATTGCCCCTATTGTTGGTATTGTTCATCCCTTGATTGTTAGGATCCAGGTTTGTCCCTCTGTTGGTATTGTTATTGGATCCTTTGTTGTTAGGATCAACATTTCCTTTTTCTTTTATATCCTTGTTCACGTGATCAATCTGATCAGGATCTATATGACCAAAGGGAAAAGACATCCTTGTTTCTATTTCTCTGATGGGTTCATGTACAAGATTTGCAGAAAAGGGATCAACCAGGAAAGGACACTCTTATCTCAGATAAGATTCATCTGGTTGTAGAGTAGTCTTGATGTAATGGGATCGAGTAAAAACTGACATTAACATATGTCAAAAGAAGATCTTAGGTTTTTCAAACTCACTTAAATGACCAATCCGTATATTAATTTGCAAAATGCCCAATAATGACAGATTCTGATCAAGTTGGGTATCCACAGTGATATAATGTCTAAAAGGGTATCCAAAAATTATATTTTCTTATTTTCACACCTTCGGCAGGTACCCACTATTTTCCTTTTAAAAATTCCAGGTGGCTCTTACCTGTGTGTAGGCTGCCTTTCACTGTTACTACATGGTTACTGGAAAATCTTTACGCGGTGCTCTGCAGTTGGCAGGCGGCGTTTGTCTATTGACAGGCAATTTTGAAAATATCTGTACGCGGCTCTTTCCAGTTAATGCACATTTGTTTAATGATATTAAGTGGCATTTTATGTTTAACAAGTGGCCCATATTTATTTGTAAGTGGCTCTGAAATGATTATACACGGTGCTTTGCTGATCAGAGTTGATTTTGACAATTTTATTGATATTTTCTAGGTTTAAAAGTTTAAGGTCTTTGATCAAATTTATCAAAAATAATTCCTACATGAAAATGAAGTACAAACTCAATACACACATAAAATTTGCACCATATCCCTAAAAACCACACTAAAAATGTATGTTCTTGGATGTTTTAACAGGTTTGCACAAGAAATTCTTACAAGCAATCTACCTTAGTGTCAAGAAATTTGGCTTTTAATCATGGCTCTACAAAGGTAGATCTACTATTTTATCATGTCTCAAACTATTATGGTCTAAACCTTGACAAGATCCTTTACCCCTTTAGGGCTTCCCACACAAACAAAAGTACCATTTTGTGCAATCTCGAAGGACTACTAGAGGAAGTGAGGATGGCTTGCACAAGTTTTAGTCACTTTCTGATTAAGGAAAAGTGCATTATTTATAGTGGGTCGAACGATATTACGATAAAAGAAAATATCTCCCAATTTGGGTCATTCCCTCTCACCCTCCTCGTAAGGAAAATCTCAGGAGGCAGGCCCTTTAAAGCTCTAATTAGCTAACATGTTCATGAAAAGAAAGAATTGAACTTGGTCCAACAAGTTTGGGAATCTGATTCACTCAAAGAGTGAAGAGCATATCCCTATTATTTTTCTTTTGTTCCAAACACTTCAAACATATTTTTTCATTTTCAACCCCTTAACAAGGAGGTTCTTAAAATTTAAATGTGTGGTTCAATTCCTTATCCTTGTCTTTCTACCAAATTGGCTTTGCATGTTTGGCTTTTTGATTCACTTCAAAAAGTGAAGAGCATATGCCTAATGCTTGTTCAATTTGGACAAAATAGAGGATTTTATACTTATGTTAGATTTAAAAGAAAGCCAAAATTTGATCAATGCAAGCTTGATAAGATAAGTACCTAATTTCAAAGATAGCAAAGGCTAGGCACATTTTTGAGTATTTTGGCTTGTTTTTACTCACCTAGTGGTGATCGTTCCCACTCCATCTCCTCTAACAAGTTAGTTAGCACAAAGCGATGCAAAGTGAAGGAAACTTGGAAAAACCCAAATGACAAAAATACCTCCTAAAATCTCTTTTAAAATGAAAGATTTATCAATAAAAGCTTTAAATAAATAAGCATGCAAAATAAATTAGAGAGTAGGAAATTTTCATTTATATGCAAAAAACACCTTAATATAGTGATCATACAAGTACTCTTCCTAAAAAAAATCTCTAATAAATTCACAGTATGTATCTCTTTATCGTTCTTAGTTTTTATTCTTACCTCTTTGCTAGGCTTGGAGATCCACTTCTCTGGTTTCTGTACCTTTGGGTGATTTTTCATCTACAGAATAGGAAAACACAGAGAATTACACCAGTGACAAAATTAATTAAAATCTAATTCAAAGAAAAAATGATTACGTGGCATTTTACAACTAAAAAGAGGTTATCAAATGTTCTTAAGCGTCAATTAAAACTTTAAACATGACTGTTAAATCTTAAAATGTGGCTCTTAAAATACCACAGGTGGCTAATTAAAAACAAGCAGTATAGAAAGTGAAAAAGGTGGCCATAGATTGCTGTCAAGCGGCTGTTGAAAACTCTCAAGTAGTGCACTTTATTTAGTAGGCAGCATGATTTATCTGGTAGGCATCCCACTTTATCTAAGACGCGACAGCAGAATGAAAGATGGAGACAAATCAGGCTCTATAGGTGGCATTTTGTTGATCATAGGCGGCTCTTGGCATTGCATACATGGATCTTCTCCTATTTTCTGCAAGAATAACACCAAGAACAAAGAAAATAGACCAAATATTATCAAAAAAATGTTAGTAAAGAGGCTTAGAGCCCCACGGTGGGCACCATTATGTGTGTAAGAAAATACACCTTCATAAAATTAAGATTGAAAGCAACAATTTTATGGAAAGATAAAACAAGTTAATCTAAGAATTGAAGCTAAAATCTATATCATCTCATGGTTCTCTATCCAAGATTTTTTAAGAGAGCTCTTAGGCATAATCTCTCTCAAGGACAATCCTAGAACGAGATATGAATGAAAAAAGAATGCTCAAATCTAGCTAGAATGATAAAAATGCTCAAAAATGCTCAAAGATTATGTTAGAAAACAACAAATGCTCCTAAACATGATATGCTAAAATGCTATGCAAATGTCTGAAATTATCTCAAAATATCTCAAATGCTCCTCATATGCCTATAGTAAGGATGCTTTTTCTCTTGAAATTCTTGGATCCCAAACAGAAAGGAAACGGCTTGTATTTATAACATTTTCCCAAGGGTAAGGGGTAGAGTGAGTTGATCATGATCAAAGTTTGGTTAAGTCAAAAGCTTTGAGATGATCTCAAATGGATGGAAAGTTGGTTGGTTGTCTCAAAGATATTAGGAATTAAATAACTCCATCATTTAATTAAATTAGCCATGGAAGGGTGATTGGGTTGGATTTGATCTTTTTAATTTGAACTATACAATTTGAAAAATCAATTGCATAATTTGATTAATCCCTTTAGGCTTGAATTTAATTATTTGATTTCATGATTATTTGATCTTTTAATTTGATTTGAATTTTTTTCATTTGATTTGATCCATTTGTTCTGCATTGAGATGATATTTTGAAGCATTTGGCTGAGATTTATAGTTTGGAATGTTTGAGATACACCTGGTCAATTTTAGGTGTCTACAATATGTTTCTTTCAAAGTTTCATATCTAGCATGCAAACTGAGGTGCCTCCTGCATGCATTCTTGGAGAGCCTCCTTCTCATCTTCATATTACTATGTGAGGAGTTTACATTTTAAATACTTGAGAACTGCATCGCCCCACCAATGTGGGACTAAACATTTGCAAGCTTTTAAATATTTTATGTATTTCGGGCCCAAAATTTGGGTCCCACCATCTCCAACATTCCACTATCCAAGGGGACCACCAGAGGGCCTCTTGGATCTTATTCATTTGAATATGCAAGCATTGTAGTATAAAAATACTCTAGAAAACCATCATCCATTGCATGTGGGACATATGGTTGTACACTAAAAACCTTTTAAAACTTCCTTTACTCTTCCACATTTCACAACTCATCTCCTCCTTAGTACCTATGCAGACTTCCTCTAAGATTTACACTTTCCATTCCCATTGGTTAAAAGAGTTGTTAAAGTATTCCTTGTCCAGCATGATCCTCCTACATAGCTGGGTAAGCCTTTCATGTTTGATAACAATGCACTTGGATGTAATGCACATGTTTTGAAAATAATGTGCATTGCTTTTCTCTATAACCTTGTGCAAGCCATCTCCATTTCATAGCATAATGTGTATGCCTCTTCTTCACTAACATATGCCACTTGTATATAAATTTTTTATGTTTTAAAAACCTCTAAAATCATGAGTGGGCTTATAAAAACAAAGCAAAGGCTTTGATGAGTAATAACTGCCAAGTTGCATTGGCCCGAAAGCTTTAATGGGTTTTTTTTTACCTTCAAACCATGCGCAACCTTTTAGCATTGCTCTCCTTTGTATTTAATAAAATTTCTAAATATTTTAAATGAGCACGATGTTGTGTTTAACTCCACCTTACAAAACAAAGAAGACATACATTTCCATGTGCAACAAATGAGAAAAAAAACACTTGCCAAATTGCATGTGTTGGACGCCTTCTCTAATTCCCACACAACTTCCATCATTCATGCTTTTGCACGCCTCTTGTCTTCCAACATTTTGTGCACTTGTGTTGAAACTCATTCAAATGCATTAATCTAGTTTTTTCCTCTCGGCAAGAAAAGAAATTGCAGGTTAGAAGAAGACTACATTAATAAACACAGCTAGTGCCAAGCATGATAAAGGGCACCTATCTTTATCTTATAGGTTCCATCGCCCATGTATATTTTACTATTCTGTAGAAGTAGAACAGCCCACAAACCTTTTGCTTCCCCATCGAACATGAAATTTATGCCCTATTGCTTCTTACATGTCTATATCTATGTCATCCATTTTAATACTATTAAGAAGATTTATCAAAAATCCTTTCTTCCTGTCATCATCAGATTATGCAAGATGAAAAACTCTTGAGTAATCAAGGACATCTTCAAAAGGGATTTCAATCTCATCGCTAATAATAACATGTACACAATGACTAGAAATTGCATCAAAGAGTTGATTGGACAATGGTGTATCCCCTGCAATGTTTAAGAAAAAGTTTGAACACCTCGTGCCTTGAGCTTCTTTTCCTATCCCGTCACTCTATGTATTCTCATAATTCTTCACAGATTTAAATGATATTTTGATTCCATGTGTGGGGTCCTTCTTGTCATTTTGTATACGCAGCTCCATATCTTTTTTTTTTTGTTTGTGCAGACCTTCGAGGATGCTTTGAATGTTGGTGTATAATGCCCAGACTTCTATGTGTGATATCCTTCATGTTTCACACAGCATTCTACCAAGTACATTTGTAATCAAAGTTTATAATGCTTTTAAAATTTTACACTTTCCATCCAGCGCAACATCTCCATTTCATGTTTAGCGCATGCATCATTCTCTGATTTTTATGAAATCTTCAACACTTTGTTTTAACACCATCCAATCACATTTTCATTCAAAATTTTAAATTCTCTCTTCTCTCAATGTGTTGGGTTCTATGGTCTTTATCTTATCTCCTTACTATTTTCTTGAAGCAAAACTTAAACTTGAAAGACTTCCATCCCCATGGTGAATGTCAACATCAACATAGAAAACATGCCTGTGATATTTTAGTAGCTCCAAGATAGATAGAACAAATTCATTCACATAGAATAATCTAGATGCTTCACATTCTTCTACATGATGAAGACCACTGGCCCAGTCATTTTGAAACATTGTAGTGGTACTGACACACATATATAACAAACGACACTTGAAAACATCTTGTGAAAAATATCAAATCAACTCCCGAAGATCTAAGCTTCTGGATATTTGAAATATTTTACATGAAGTGAATGAATCCAGAAAGGAGGCTCATGATGATCAACCAGACACATTTCACAGACCTGTTAAGATAGCCACTTGGAACTACCAAAAATAAGAACATGAGAAAAAATGATTTATACAAATGAAAAGAATCTAGAAAAGCATGCATATGAAATGCTCAGGGCTTGAAACCTTGCAAAATTGAAGTAAATTTGTTCTCAAATGTAGGTGCACCATTTTTTTGATATGGACAATCATGGTATTCAATTTATAGCATCATGAACAGGGCCTCCAACTAAAATGTCCAACTATCCAGCATAAAAATGTTAGAAACTGCAAACGGAATCAGATTGGAAAACTACCCAAATGGATTTGTGATGATGTAAAAATTGAGACACATGAATTATGTGACCTCTATAAAAAATTAAAAAATATTTTTCTCAACTAGGTCAAATGGTCAAAATTTATAATTGGTCAAACAGGGCTACTCAGACTTCTGAGAAAAATAGATAAACAAGACAATTCTGGACAACCAACTTTGGGGGATGCAAAAACCTATCAAGTGGACTCAAAATGGCTTGAGTTTTGAAACATAAGCTCTCTAATATACATATTAAATATTCTCAAAGTGGTAGTCCATGAAAATCAATAGGACACAAGTTATTCAAATGTGAACTGGGCATGTTACAACAAGATGACACTTAGGCAAAAAATGTAGATTTAGACAAGTGCTCAAAATAAGACATCATGAAATAACTCAAAAATTGAATATGAGGACCTCATATGTCAAAAAAAGGGTAATTAACACCTGACATGCATGGTAGACCTTAAAACTTCATCCGGGAAAATAGGCACAAAAAACAATTATAGGGGTTCAAAATGTAAAAGTTTAATAAGGTACTCAAAAACCCTTGTTGCATTTTTTAGTCCCAACAATGGCTCTAGCTGGAGACGTGTGCCCCATGTGAACATGTAGAGAATTCAAAATAATTTTTAGAAGTAGACCAACCCCAAAATTGAAATCCCACTCTACAAATCAGCAAAATATTACACCTTGTTTGGTTGTCTTGAACCACCAAACACATGCCACTTATACTTTCCTTTATCATAAATCTGATTTTCATCTTGGCATACAAATATCAAAATGAAAATGTAATTGTAAAACCTCTATTCAAACTCATAAGTAATCATATAAATGAATAATACCTTGTTTGCAATTCCATTCATACCTTTCAAACTTCTTCCATTGGAATCAACACAACCAAAAGTATGAAACTCATTCTTCACATAAGCAAATATCAAAAAACATGAATCATGACAATGAGGATATGCATCACCATAAAGACCATCATAATCCACTTGCATTACCTCCTCATTAGCTGACTGATCCAAATAGAAGGTAAATGACTCATACTCACATAAACCATGAATACCAAAATCTAGAAAAACTTTACAATGCAAAGACATATCAGCATGTTCCTCAAAATACGGATTGGAAACCTCGTTCATTTGCAAATTATCAACATGGTCACAAGGAGCTAGTTGGTTAATATCATAATCCTTCTCACTACATGGAACACTAGACTCATCAAATGCATCTTAAAACTTACAATCACTTTTATCCTGAGAAGAGATACAATCTAATTTCTTTCTGGATATTGACACATTTTCAACATCAAAATCAGAATAAATCAAATCTGAAAACTCAATACATTCCTCGAATAATGGATTAACAACACTGTGTTTTTCTCCTTTATGAGTATGGTAGCAAAGAGATGGTTGATCCATATCAATGTCCTCATCAAATGCATCATTAGTAAAATCTTTAAAGACATTAATACCCCTTCTATCATATTCACTTTCAGCATATGATTCAAAATCAGAGATGTCACTATAAGTAGATTCAACACCTCTATCATTAGGGAAAGAGGTAGATGAAAAATTTATACTACCTTCTTCAATTGGAGGAGATGGGAAAGGACACCAATCATCCTCAAATTTCTCATTATGTGTAGGATTCTCATTACACAAACAGTTCATATGTTGAATATGATCATCATTAAATGAAGGGATTTGAAAAAACACACTCATCTAGAACTTTACCCTTTTACTGAAAAGTCTCAACTAATTGATCTTCATTATAATTTTCATCCATAATCTCATGATAAAGTTGTGAGATAATATCATACTCCATCTCATAAGGAAGACCATCATTTATTATCCCTTTCTCCTTAAGTTTTAAAAACAAATCAACTTTAAAGCTCTTAAAATCAAACTCATTTGTATCATGCTGATGTAAAAGATTATTTTCAGAATTGGTGAAGATACCCTTACCTTCACATGTTGATTCACATTCACTTCCATGAATGCTCTCATCTTCCCATGCTACACTAGGCTCACATACCAAAAATGGATCAACATTTTCCAACATATCATTCTCTTGTGAAACATAAGTTTCATCATCCTCTTGATCTTCATAAGAGTGTAAAACATATACATTCTCTTAAGAATTCAAAACATTGTTAGTATTATTGCATCTAGGATCAAAAGGAGAGGGTATTTCTGATGTAACTTTATAAGGAAAATATTTATTGAGAAAGTAACCATCATAACTATTTGAAACATCATTCATTGATACTATTTCTTGAAAATATACATTTCTATCATCATTAGATGTTTTTCTATATGCAACAAAGGATCATTAACAATGCATCTATTCAAATCTGAATTCAAGACCTAATTAGAGACCAAAATAGAGGTATCAATACACCTACTTGGAGATGCAAATTTATCATAACACTCTTCTCCATTCTCAAATGCATTTTTCCAACAAATCCCTCTAGAGAAATGGTCCTTTCTCAATCTATACTTGAAATTGTTTTCAATCTCTATTGATTTCATAAAAGCCTGATGCAAAGTCTTAGGTTCTTTGTCTCTCAACCTATAACTCATATTCTTTTCAAATGCATCAAAGTAAACCATAAAAACACATTGTTAGTAATAACTAAGAAGGGGGGGTGTGAATCAGTGGCCTCCAAAATTTATCCTTCAAACATTAACCACCAATCAAATAACCTTAGATTATTAAGTCCCTAAAAGATGCATGCCATGAAATACTTATAATGAATAACTGTTTATCGATTTTCCTTGTCTGTCCTTATTCTCCTTGATTACCGATAAGCAGTATAACTATTTACCAAAACTCAGTAAATAAGAGGAGTATACCAATCAACCTAGTGTTAACTATGTCAGATACAAAACAATAAAGAAATGAGTCATACACACATAACACATGAATTTTTAACGTGAAAACCCTGTTAATGGAAAAACCATTGGCCCCAAATTTTCACTCTTCTGAAGTGAGCCCTATTAGGATCCAACCCTGTTAAAGGTTACAAACACACTATTAAGTGCGACCTTGTTAGAAGATTTTATACATAGAGGTTGTCACTTAGTATTGGGCATCTATTGCTACCATCCTTGAATCAGCCTCCTTCTTATGCTATCAATAGCTATCAGGAAAATCCAATGCTACTTTCATTAATCAACCTTTTTGGCACTCCTTGGGATGTACCTCAATATATAGAAGACTGTTAAGTCTTGCTCTGTTAAGAGACTTGATGCTTCAATGGTTAAACTGAAACACTATGAGTTGTTTCTAATGCAACTTCAAATTGTAAATTTTTAGATCTATTTAAGTACATTACGTCTCTGATCAATGTATCAATTCAATTCTCTGTGCTCCACACTTTCTTCTCTGTGATTCTATGCTTCACTGTTCAATGTTTGCAGAATTCTTAGCTCTCCTTTAGCTTGATTGATTAGGACTCTATGATGTTCTTCTTCATTAGTTTCTCTTTAGCATCCTCTTTTCATTCACTCCCCTTAATCCCCTTTTCCGTGAATGTGTTGTTATGATAATGAATTAAGCTTGTCTCTTATATAGACATTATATTCACTATTTCTTAATTCTTGATTCTTGGCGTGAAAAACAATCCAGCCAATTTGATTGAAAGCATAACTCCTGATTTATCTCATAGTTATCTTCTTTCCAACTGTACAAATCTTCTTTAAATCAATTACTTAACTCTAGTCAAATAAAACAAAGAAAACAACCAGTTAAGTCTATCTTTTATCTCTTGCTAGCTAGATATTTTGTCATTTTCTGAGCTCTCTGTTCCATCGGTCAATTCTTTAGTTAGTTTTTGGTGAAAACTAACAATTCCATTGGAATGACTCTAGTTGCTTCGTGATCTTCATTCATCGGCCATCATTGGATTTTTACTCATCGGGAAACTCTATTTTAAGCTCATCAGGCATCCTGTGCTTTTTCTTCATCGGGCAACACTGTCTTCTACTCATCGGGTATCACTATGACTGTTCTACTTTGCCTTTACCGATGGTGTGCACTCCATCGATGTTATCTGTCACATAGTGAATACTTGACTTTTATGCATTTCTGAAAGCATAACCTTTGTTCTATTGATTCTCTAAAGTCTTTGGAATTATTTAAATGATCATATAGATGATATCAAGCTGACATCAATGACAATACAAACCATTAACTGATTTAATGCCTTACATTATCTTCAACTTAACATTATCAAACATTCAATCAGTTACATGTCATCAATCTCTCCCTTTGGCATTGATGGAAAAATACTATATTATCACACTATACTATTTCTAATACAATATGAAATACAATAGTTGAGATTTATCAAACTACCAATCCTTTTATTTGATAACTAATAAATTTCTGAACTCTGGTAAGTTCTGTTTAGTCTTAGATTTGATTCTTGCAGCACTTTATCTTCTGATGTGTTGAGTCCTCTTCTTGTGTCAATTTTTCTCTTTTGACTGTTCTCTCTCTTTGAGGTCTTTTTCTCTTTTTAGCAACTCTTCCTTTGTGTAATCTTTTATACAACTTTTTCTCCCTTTGGATATAATCTCTCCCTGTTAGAGTAATTTGATAATTTATAATCTTTCTCCCTTTTTTAGAAGATTGTGATAATATGGATAATCTCTCCCCCGTTGACAGCAATAACAGAAAAATATCTTACAAATATTTGACATTCATGTCAAGCAATCATTTTTCTCCTATCCATTATATATTCCTTGAATTTCCCTTATCCATCAGTAATATAACAATATGTTATGGTGCTCGGTCCTGGTATATACCTATATGTATATAGATGTATCTTTGAAGTTCATCTTATAGCTTGCATGAACATGAATGATATTCTGATAATATGTAGGCTAATGCAGCCTTTAGTCATATTATTGACTGGTAGACAAGGGTTTGACCCCTAGTCTCTTTCTGAAGTACTAAAATGTGTCCTTGGGAAGTGGCTTGGTGAAGATATCAGCCAATTGTCCTTTTGATTGCACATACTCAAGTATCATCTCCTTTTCTTGAACTTGTTCTTTTAAATAATGATACTTGATAGCAATGTGTTTAGTCTTGGAATGCATGACTGGATTCTTGGAAATGCTTATTGCACTAGTGTTATCACAATAAATAATTACTAGTTCTAAGAACTTCATATTCATACCTTCCAGTAATTGTTTGATCCATGCAATATTTGAGCAATTTGCAGTAGCAACAACATATTTTGCTTCTGTAGTAGACTAAGAGATGCACCCTTGCTTCTTGCTAATCCATGTGACATGTCTGTCACCCATAAAGAATGCACCTCCAGTTGTGCTCTTTCGGTCATCAAGATTTCTAGCCTAATCAGCGTCAGTAAACACCTGAAGTTCAAGTTTTCCTTCTCTTCTATACCATAATCCAAATTCCTCAGTGTTCTTTAGATATCTTAGAATTCATTTCACAGTAGTCATATGTGATTCCCTGGTGTTAGAAGAAAATCTAGCAACAATTCCTACTGCATGTGCAATATCTGGTCTAGTGTGTACAAAATACATGAGTTTTCCAATCATTGATTTGTACAAAGTATGATTTACATTTGTTTTCTTGTCCTCCTTTGTTAACTTACATCTAGTAGCCATTGGTGTTCCAACTAGTTTGGAATCTTCCATCTTGAATATTTTCAGGACCTCTTTGATGTATTTGGACTATGTAATGAATATACCTTCACTTTGTTGAATGATCTATAGACCAAGAAACAACTTGATCTCTCCAAACATAGACATCTCAAACTCTTTCCTCATCTCATTATAAAATGATTTGCATAGCATATCATTGCCTCCAAATATGATGTCATCAACAAATATTTCAAAAATCAAACTGTTATCATCAGTATCTTCCTTTATATAAAGATTATTGTTTTCACTAGTCCTTACAAATCCAATAATTATTAGATAGGAATGAAGTCATTTGTAGCAGCTCTTGGAGCTTGTTTCAATCCATACAAGGCTTTGTGAAGTCTACATACCATGTTTCTCTTGTCTGGATCGACAAACCCTTCTGGTTGCTCAATGTATACCTCTTCTTCAAGTATTCCATTTAGGAATGCTAACTTGACATCCATTTGATATACTTTGAATCCCTTGAATGCAACATAAGAAAGTATTATTCTTACTCCTAGCCTAGCATCAGGTGCAAAGGTCTCTCCATAGTCTATACCTTCTTCTTCTACATACCCCTTGCATACTAGTCTTGCTTTGTCTCTTGTGACTTCTCCATTCTTGTTTGTCTTATTCCTGAATATCCATTTTGTACCAATGACATTCTTTTTATCTGGTCTTGGCACAAGTGACCATGTCTTGTTCTTCTCAATCTGTTCAATCTCATCATTCATAGCACTTATCCATTTTTCATTATCAAGTGCAACATTGACAAATTTTGGCTCAAACTCACAAATTAAACCATTTGAGTTTAAACACTTACTTCTTGTTCTTGTACCATCTTTCTTATCTCCTATGATCTGGATCTCTGGATGGTTTCTTCTTACATATCTTGCAAGTATAGGTACAACTCTTTATGTATCAGCTTGATCATTATTTTGATCTTCATTCTATTCTTCATCACCTTGCACATTATTATGATTATTATCCTGACCGTTGGTAACAGTAGTCTGACTGTCGGTTGCAACATTCTATTGTTCTAGAGTTAAGCATTGTTGCTTGGGTATAGTTTTGAGTTCTTCATAGTATACAAACTTGTTGTAGTCCTTTGGTTCTTTTGTGCTTTCCAGCTCATTCTTTTATGCAAATTCATCTATTTTTATATTTGCACTTTCAAAAAATTTATTAGAAGCCTTGATGAGACATTTATAAGCTTTTCTCTTGGCAGAATACCCTATAAAAATACCTTCATCACTCTTGGTGTCAAGCTTTCCATTTCTATCATTCTTTAAGACATAACATTGACTACCAAATATTTTGAAGTAACTTACATTGGGTGTTTTACCATACCATAGCTCATAAGGTGTCTTCTTTGTGTCCTTTTTTAATTGTACTTTGTTAAGTGTGTAGACACCAGTACTGATAGCTTCCCTCCAGAAGATTTGGCTGATGCCTTTCTCTATCATCAATGTTCTAGCACAATCAACTATTGATTTGTTCCTTCTCTCAGCAATCCTATTTTTCTGTGGTGTTCTTGGTGTAGAAAACTTTCTTTTTATACCATGCTCATTACATAAATTAGTGAATTAATCTGATATAAATTCTCTTCCTCTAGCTGATCTCAAACATTTCATATCCTTACCACTTTGTTTCTCTACCATATCCTTATACCATTTAAACATCTTGAATGCTTCAGATTTATCTTTAAGAAACATAACTGTCATCATTCTAGAGTAATCATCAACAAAGAGAATAAAATATCCATCTCTATAATAACTCTTTATCCTCATTCATCCACATAAATCAGTATGGACTAATTATAGAATGTCATCAGATGTATGATTTTTACTTTTGAAACTAGACTTAGTCATTAAATACCTTTTTGGCAATTCTTACACATGATGTTGTTTGGCTTTGTCATCGTCAGAAATCCTCTTAAATTTCTCCTTCTACTTATTTTCATCATGTTTTCAAAATTCACATGACACAATATTTTGTGCCACAACCATATGTCTTCGTTTCTAGTCATTAAGCAAGTGGTGTTAGTATCATTCAAATAGAATAAGTTACCTTTAGTCTATTCACCGATACCAATCAGTTTTCTTGATTCATTGAAGATCTTTGCCTTCTTGTTCTCAAATTCTAATCTGTGTCCTAAATTATTCCACTGAGAAACACTCAACAGATTATAATTCAATCCTTTTACCCAATAAGACTTTTCACATTTAATAAGGTTATTCAGCATTATTGTTCCTTTACCTTCAACTGGACAAGGTGTATCATTACCCATTCTTACTGTACCACCATTATAATACTCAAAAGTGTTAAACTTTTCTTTGTCACCGGTCATGTGGTGAGTGCAGTCACTATCTATAATCCAGATGTCATTCTTACTAACCTTAGATATGAGTTTAGTTTCTACATACCTTTCATCTTCATCTGAATCATCCTTCATAGCTACAAATACCATCTCAATGTCTTCATCAGGTTCGATGTCAGTATCTTGATCTTTGCAAGTAGCTAGGTAGCTAACCTTCTTGCCTTTGTCCTTGTAGTCTCAGGTATCTCTTTTTTCTTATTGTCGGTAACCTCTGTAATCTTTGTTATCACGTCTGGCAGATTTCTTCTCAAAAGATCTGTCATTACTTCTATCATCTTTTCTTCTTTTAGGACATCTTGCAACAAAGTGTCCAATCTCTTTACAATTAAAACATACAAGTGGTAACTTGCCTTTGTATTTACCTTTGCCTCTATGCATTCTTCTTTCCATAAGTGCTTCTATTTCATCTAGATCTTCTTCTTCACTTTTTCTTTCACTATCTCTTCTAGATGTGTGTCTATGACTTGATTTTCTTATTCTCATAGAAGACTTAAATGTAGACTCTAAGTTTGGTTAGACACTATTGTCAAATTTATTCATCTCAAATGAAATCAGTCTACCAATTAAACTATCAAGAGTAACTGTATTGTTTTCTACTACTCTCATTTCTTGAATGGTAGAAACTCTAATAGCATATACATGTAGTGAGGTTCTTAAGATTTTACTTACCACTATCTCCTCTTCAAGTGTACCTCCAACTCCTCATATAGCATTGACTACTTTTATTCTTATAATGTACTGTGTGATATTTTCTCCTTCTTTTATTTTGAGATCATCAAATTTTCCTCTAGGGCTTTCTGCCTTGGCTCTCAGAACATTTGTATCACCTCCATGTACAAGCTTCAGTTTGTCCCACATCTTCTTTGTAGTTTTTTAGTCCTTAACATATTCAAATTCAACATCAGAGAGTGAGGAAGAAATATCTATAACCATGCACTTGTGTTCATGCTTCTCTCTCAATTGTTCTACTACCAATACTCCTGTAGACAACACATATTTAGTATCTAGGAATTGAGTAACATCGTTACCAATACCTGATAAGTGGAGTCTTATCCTACTTTTCCATGAAGCAAAGTTGTCTTTTTTCAACTTGGGCACATCTCATTTTTTCATCTTGTGATCTTGAATTATGTCTTGAAACCTTCCTTTCTAAGCACACAAGCTCTTATACCAATTGTTAGTAATAACTGAGAGGGGGGTTGAATTAGTGGCCTCAAAAATTTATCCTTCCAAAATTAACCACCAATCAAATAAAATCAGATTATTAAGTCCCTACAAGATGCATGTCATGAGATACTTATAATGAATAACTGTCTATCAGTTTTCCTTGTCTATCTTTATTCTCCTTGATTACCGATAAGCAGTATAACTATTTACCAAAACTCAGTAAATAAGCTGAGTATACCGATCAACCCCGTGTTAACTATGGCAGATACAAAACAATAAGAAAATGAATCAGACACATATAACACATAAATTTTTAATGTGGAAAACTTGTTAAGGGAAAAACCACTGGGACCAGTACCCCAAATTTTCACTCTTCTGAAGTGAGCCCTATTAGGAGTCAACCGTGTTAAAGGTTACAAGCACACTATTATGTACGACCTTGTTATAGGATTTTATACATAGAGGTTGTCACTTAGTATCGGGCATCTATTGCTAACATCCTTGAATCAACCTCCATCTTAGAATATCAATAGGTATTGGAAAAATCCAATGCTACTTTCATGAATCAACCTTTTTGGCACTCCTTGGGATGTACCTCAATATATAGAAGATTGTTAAGTCCTGTTCTTTTAAGAGACTTGATGCTTCAATGGTTAAACTGAAACACTATGACCTATTTCCAATGCAACTTTGAATTATAGATTTTAAAATCTATTTAAGTACATTACCTCTTTGATCAATGTATCAATTCAATTCTTTGTGCTCCACACTTTCTTCTTTGTGATGCTCTGCTTCACTATTCGTCTGTGTCTGCAAATAAATTTTAGCTCTCCTTCAGCTTGATTGATCAGGACTATATGAATTTCTTCTTCATCAGTCTCTCTTTAGAATCCTCTTTTCATTCACTCCCCTTAATCCCCTTTCCTTGAATTTTTTGTTACGAAAATGAATTAAGCTTGTCTCTTATACATACATGATATTCACTGTTTCTTGATTCTTGATTCTTGGCGTGAAAAATAATCCAGCCAATTTGATTTAAAGCATAACTCCTGATTTATCTCGTAGTTATCTTTTTACCAATTGTACAAATCTTGTTTAAATCAATTACTTGACTCTAGTCGAATAAAACAAAGAAAACAACCAGTTAAGTCTATCTTTTAGCTCTTGCCAGCTAGATATTTTGCCATTTTTTGAACTCTCTATTCTGTCGATCAATTCTTCAGTTAGTTGTCGGTGAAAAATGATAGTTTTGTGAGCATGAATCTAGTTAGCTTTGGGATCTCCATTTTTTAGACATCATTGGATTTTTACTCATCGGACAACTCTATTTTTAGGTTGTTGGGCATCCTGTGGTTTTGCTTCGTCATGAAACACTATGTTCTTCTTGTCGGGTATCATTATGACTATTATGCTTTTCCTTTACCGATGGTGTGCACTCCATCGGTGTTATCTGTCACTTAGTGAATACTTTACTTTTATCCATTTTTGAAATCATAACCTTTGTTCTATTGATTCTCTAAAGTCTTTGGCATTATGTACATTATCGTATAGATGATATCAAGTTGACATCAATGCCAATACAAACCATTAACTGATTTAATGCCTTGCATTATCTTCAACTTAACATTATCAAACATTCAATCAATTACATGTCATCACACATGATATTGAGGTCTACTATTTTTAGGTATTTCATGTAAAGCTCTAGAAAATCTGATATTAAAATCAGGAACTAATTCATCTTCTTTAATCCTAAGATTCAACCAATCAGTAAATACATCACTCAAATTCATTCTCTCACCAAATTGTTCCATAAAAGAAACATGTAATTCATCCCAAGAAGAAATTAAACAAGTTGGTAAAAAATAAAACCAATCCCTAGCATCATCCTTCTAATTATGAACAAACAACTTCATGTACACACCTTCGTACTCTATTTCAAAGTCACCCAATAAATCAATGAACATTTGAACATGATGACTTCCTGAAACAACTTGATTTCCACAAAATTTTGGCAAATAATCTCTGATGTCATGAGGTACATCATGTGGGAAATATTTAATGCCATCAAAACACAATGGCTCATACTTCTTGGTATGAAAGGATTTTGAAAAACCCTTGTTGGTCTAAACTTTAGGTGGAAATAAATTTGACATCATTTACTAATTTGAACACACCTCTTTCCTAGTGCTGAAAATGATCAATAGAGGAAATTCGTTTAAATCACTAAATTCTCATGAAATAAAAACACATGAGAATTATAATACCTTTTTTGTTTCTATTGAAATACTCTTTCACGGCTAGTAGAAGTAAACACACTCAAACAACCAACTGATATTTTCTCCTTCCATGCCAAAACAACTGACAAAGGATTCATATCTGCAAATAATATGTTGAAAACTCTCAAATTTTACATGTAAATCAATGTTATGGGCTGCACAAGACTTTAGAGTCACCACGCACAAAGATGTGGGAAAAAATTTAATAAAATGATCAAGAAATGGAAAATAGACAATCACTCATTACAGACTTTACAAAAATACACTTCTCCATCTCTATCCCCACCAGAGTCACCATTTTGTTAGTGCTTTTTCTTGTATAATCTATATAAGCATCATTTCTTGACTCTATGACTAAAAAAAATATTACTAATTAATGAGGATTTGATCCTCCTTCTACTTTGAGCTCCACAGACGCAGGCGAGTGTACATCTTGACTTATTGTTTTCCAATAAATTAGATAGTGGATTCAAGATTCTCACAATGATTTACTAATGTCTTTTACTGCAACTGATGAAGATCTTCAGAATCTAATCCATGATTTTGAAAAGAGTAAATAACATTACAGGAAAATGGCCAATGTGACAAGGATGTTCATCCTTCTTCTCTTCAAGTTTAAAACTCAGGCAGGCTAACCTAAAGGATTCAGTTATTCAATGAATCACCAACAATGTTTGTACTATTCAATACAAATTCTAAATATCCATGCGCTTAAATAGGAAATGAAAGATTATTCAATATTTGATTGATTGATGATGGGGACTGCATAAACAACAAAGACCAATACCTTATCTATTGGGCAATAGGGTCAAATAAACATACATCCACAGAAAACCCTCTAACTCCAAACATACAGAAACCAAGTGAAGTGCCTTACAAATCACTCTTTTCACTCCAACACTTGGACTCCAAATTCATGTGCAAACTTTGAACCTTGAGAATTTTTCTCTAAGATTTACTCCATCCTTGAAAGAAACTCACAAATAAATTCACACCTACCTTATAACCAGTGCATTAAAATGGCTTAGAGATTAACACACGAGATTTTAAGACAAGACACAAAGACATCAACCAGTATTGAACAATGATTCCATTGTTTTTCATTAAATTGATATCTAATTTAGCATATTTACAAGACAAATAACTCATAAAAACAAGAGTCAAGAATCACAATACTGTCCAATAGTGTTAATTTCACCATCCATGTACAATCAAGAAGAAGATAGATATTGAGAATTGGAAAATCAATTTCCACCTAAATGACACCTGTCTGTTTAACAAATACCTTCTCGCTCCCAAGAAATTTGATCTCCTTTTGATCTTGAAACTGCCTCTTCTTTGAAATCATCATCTTCAAAAAATTTGATTCTAGGCATCTTCAAAATTTGATTTTAATCTCCTTGATAAAAGGCCTCCTGTGAAAGCATATTTATAGCTTCAAATATTAAATATTTAAAAATATTTTATGAAGACTACAATGTTTCAATGCTCAACTTTGCACATTACTTTAATCTTTTCATTTAATAAAATTTTCTATGCAAATTTATTTTTTAGTTGCCCTTTAATATTTATGCAAACTATAGCCTCTTATATCATTTTACCTTTTAAATCTTCATATTCTTGTGTCTTGGAATTTCTCTCTTTTATGCTTTTTTTGTCGAGAACTCACCAGATTTGGACAAGTGTCAAGTGCTAGTTCACTGCTCTTTAACTAGCCTGAGAAACTCTATTTTAACCATGGTCTATCTCAAGATTGGGAGATACACTTAGTCTCTAAATCTATGAATGGTGGGCACTAACCCTGGTTAGATCTGGAGATTGATAGATAAGCCTTTGTCTCTAGATCTCTGAATAGACTCAACCTTAACCCTACCTTGACCACAGGTTCATCTGGAGATCATGCAACTGCTTAGTCTGTGAATCTTTGAAACTTTTCACTAAACATGCATTTATTGTGAGATTGCATGACAACCCTTGATCTCAATCTCAATCTGATGGTTCGTGCATAGTGTCTAATTTTTTTACCACTAACTACTAGCATCTGGCGACTACGTGTAGTAGCCAACTAACTGTTGGAGCGTAATCTCACAATATTTTCCACTTAACCACTAGTGTCTAGTGACTACGTGTAGTGGTTAACTAACTGATGGGGCGTAATCTCTGAATGTTTTCCCTAACTGTGGTTTCTTCTCACAACTTCACACCCTGCCACCACATGTCGTGTCTTCTCTACATGCAGGTCCCACCAAAAATATGTTTCTTCTGAAGTCTCTTGTCTAGCATGCAAAATAAGGTACCTCCTACATGCATTCTTGGAGAGCCTCCTACTCATCTTCATATTACTATGAGAGGCCTTTATCTTTTAAATACTTGAGAACTGCATCGCCCCACCAATTTGAAACTAAACATTTGCAAGAGTTTAAAGATTTTATGTATTTTGGACCTAAAATTTGGGGCCCACCACCTCTAGCATTCCACTAGCCAAGGGGCCCACTAGTGGGCCTCTTGGCTCTTATTCATTTGAATATGCAAGTGTTGTAGTATAAAAATACTCTAGAAAAGCATCATCCACTGCATGTGGGATATATGGTTTTACACTGAAAACCTTTTAAAACATCCCTTACTCTTCAACATTTCATAGCCCATCTCCTCCTTAGTACCTGTGAAAACTTCCTCTAATATTTACACCTGCCATTTGCATTGCCTGAAAGTGTTTTTAAAGTCTTCTTTGTCATGCACAATCCTCCTTCATAGTTGTTTAGGCCTTTCATGTTTGATTAAAATGCACTTGGATGTAATGCACAGGTTTTGAAAATAATGTGCATGCCTTTTCTCTATAACCCTGTGGAAGCCATCTCTATTTCATAGCATAATGCATACGCCTCCTCTTCACTAACATATGCCACTTGTATTTAAAGTTTTTATGTTTTAAAATATTCTAAAATCATGAATGGGCTTCTAATAACAAAGCACAAGCTTTGATGAATAATAACTGACAAGTTACATTGGCTTGAAATATTTAATGGGTTTTTGTTTTACCTTCAAACCATGCTCATCCTTTTAGCATTGGTCTCCTTTGTATTGAATAAAGTTCTAAATATTTTAAATGAGCATGCTATTGTGTTTAACTCCACCTTGCACATCAGAGAAGACCTACATTTCCATGTGCAAAAAATGAGAAACAAAACACTAGCCAAATCTCATGCATTGACTCCCTTCTCTAATTCCAATGCAGCCTCCATCATTCATTCTTTCGCAAGCCTCTGGTTTCCAAAATTTTGTGCACTTATGTTGAAACTCATTCAAATACATTAATCTACTTTTTTCCTCTCGACAAGAAAATAAATTGTAGGTTAGAAGAAGACTACATTAATAAACACATCCAGTGCATATTTTACTATTCTATAAATGTATAACAACCCACAAACCTTTTTTCTTCCCCATTGAACATGAAATCTATGTCACGTTGCTTCTTACACATCTTTATTTGTGTCATCCATTTTAATACTATTAAGAAGATTTATCAAAAATCCTTTCTTCCTATCATCATTAGATTATGAAAAATGCAAAACTCTTGAGTAATCAAGGACATCTTCAAAAGAGAGTTCAATCTCATCGCTAATAATAACAAGTACACAATGACTAGAAATTGCATCAAAGAGTTGATTCGACGAGGGTGTATCCCCTGCAATGTTTAAGAAAAAATTTGAGCACCTCGTGCCTTGAGTTGATTTTATTATCTCGTCACTCTATGTATTCTCATAATTCTTCAAATAGTTAAATGAGTTTTTGATTTCATGTGTGGGGTCCTTCTTGTCATTTTGTATGCGCAGCTCCATATCTTGTTTTTTTATGTCTGTGCAGACCTTAGAAGATGCTTTGTAAGCTGGTGTATAATGCCCAAACTTCTATTGCATGGGCTCCTTCATGTTTCATGCAGAATTCTACCAAGTACATTTGCAATCAAAGTTTATAATGCTTTTAAAATCTACAACTTTCCATCCAGCGCAACATCTCCTTTTCATGTTTAGCGCAGGCATCATTCTTTGATTTATATGCAGCCTTCAACACTTTGTTTTAACACCATCCATTGCCATTTCCATTCAAAATTTTAAATGTTTTCTGATCTCAATGTGCTGGGTTCTATGGTCTTTAGCTCACCTCATCACTGTTTTCTTGAAGCAAAACTTAAACTTGAAAGACTTCCATCCCCATGGTGAATGTCAACATCAACATAGAAAATACACCTATGATTTTTTAGTAGCCCTAAGATGGATAGAACAATGTCATTCAAATAGAAAAATATGGATTTTTCACATTCTTCTACATGATGAAGACCACTAGTCCAGTCATTTTCAGACATTGTAGTAGTACTGACACACAGATATAACAAACTCCACTCGAAAACATCTTGTGAAAAATATCAAATCAACTCTTGAAAATCTGAGCTTATGGATATTGGAAATATGTTATATGGAGAGAATTAATCAAGAAAGGAAGCTCATAATGATAAACTGGATAAATTAGGAAGACCCATGAAGATAGCCACCTAGAATTACCGAAAAAGAAAACATGAGAAAAAATGATTTCTAGAAATGAAAAGAATCTAGAAAAGCGTGCATATGAAACCCTTAGGACTTGAAACCTTGCAAAATTGGAGAAAATTTTGTCTATAATGTAGGGGCACCATTTTCTTGATATGACCAATCACGGTATTCAAGTTATAGCATCGCGAACATGGCCTCAAACTAAAATATGCAACTGATCTGAATAAAAATGTTAGAAACTCCAAACAAAATCATATTGGAAAAACTGCCCAAACGGATTCATCATGACCTGAAAATGGAGAAAAATGAAGTATTTGACATCTTGAACATAGTAAAAAAATATTTTTCTCAACTAGGTCAAATGGTCAAAAGTTATAATCGGTCAAATAGGGCTACTCAGACTTCTGAGCAAAATAGTGAAACAAGACAATTATGGACAACCAACTTTGGGGGATCCGAAAACCTATCAAGAGGACTCAAAATTTCTTGAGTTTTGAAAACTAATCTCTTTTATATAGATATTAAATATTCCCAATGTGGCAGTCCATGAAACTCAATAGGACACAAGTTATTCAAATGCAAACTGGGCCTGTTAACTCTTGAAGATCCGAGCTTCTGGATATTGGAAATATGTTATATGGAAAAAATGAATAAATAAAGGCATCACATAATGATCAAATAGAAAAAATTTGAAGATGCATGAAGATAGCCACCTGGAATTACCAAAAAAAGAACATGAGAAAAAATGATTTGTACAAATGAAAAGAATCTAGAAAAGCGTGCATATAAAACCCTCAGGACTTGAAACCTTGCAAAATTGGAGTAAATTTGGTCTATAATGCAGGGGAACCATTTTATTGATATTTAAAATCTTGGTATTCAAGTTATAGCATCACAAACAGGGCCTCGAACTAAAATGTGCAACTGACCTGTATAAAAATGTTAGAAACTGCAAATAGAATCATATTGGAAAACTGCCCAAACTGATTCGTCATGACAAAAAAATGGAAACAAATGAAGTATTTGACCTCTAGAACATAGTAAAAAAATATTTGTATGAACTAGGTAAAATGGTCAAAATTTATAATTGGTCAAACAGGGCTACTCAGACTTCTGAGAAAAATAGAGAAACAAGACAATTCAGGACAACCAACTTTGGGGGATCCGAAAACCTATCAAGAGGACTCAAAATTGCTTGAGTTTTGAAAAATAATCTCTTTTATATACATATTAAACATTCCCAATGTGACAGTCCATGAAACTTAATAGGACACAAGTTATTCAAATGCAAACTGGGCATGTTACAAGAAAATGACACTTAGGTAGAAAATGTAGATTTAGACAAGTGCTCAAAACAAGACATCACGAAATAACATGAAACTTGAATGTGTGGACCTGGGATGTCTTCATATGTCAAAAAAGGGGTAATGAACACCTTCCATGCATGGTAGACCTCAAAAATTCATCCAGGGAATTAGGCACAAAAATTAATTATAGGGGTTCAAAATGTAAAAGTTTAAGTAGGTACTCAAAAACCCATGTTGCATTTTTTAGTCCCAATAGGTCCTAGTAGTGGTGAAGGATTCTATGGATATAAAAGATATTCATGGAGCTACATCATTGATTGATGTCATTATCCAACATGGCACTCATTTAGTTGGAGGAGAGGATGGATCAGTGCCTTTGCCACCTCCATCTTGATCAGATGTGCCATTAGGATCATCCCATCCTGCTCTAGCTCCATCATCATTAGATGCACCATTAGGATCATCTCATCGTGTGCCAGCTCCATTATCATCAAATACAGTTGTAGGGTGAGCCCAACCCATTGAGCATATCTACATCAGTTGTAATGGTATATGTAATGGGGTATTTGTAATGGCATAATTTTTACTTCTTCATAACCCAATCTAGAACACAGTAAAAAAAGATGCACCATCTCACTCTAGCTCCATCCCACTCAAAGATCATCCCATCTCACTCCAGCTCCATCATTATCAAATACACTATTAGGATCATCTCATCCTGTGCCATCTCTATTATCATCAAATATAGTTGTAGGGTGAGCCCAACTCATTGAGCATGTCTAATTCAGTTGTAATGGTATATGTGATGGGGTATTTGTAATGTGTGAGAGAGAGAGAGAGAGAGAGAGAGAGAGAGAGAGAGATAGATAGAGAGAGAGAGAGAGAGAGAGAGAGAGAGAGAGAGAATTATGCATTTTCATCTCCAGAACCTGATCGGGTTATGGAGGAGTTGAAAACATATTTTTTTCTTTTCACAACCTGATTAAGTTATTTGAAAGTTATAAAATTGATTGGTTTATGGCTTGGGAAGAGCCTTAGAAAATGACCCAAAGGCTTAGAGGCTCATTTTCCCTCCATTTTTGTTCTTTTAGACAATTTTTCATCTTGTAAGATGAACTCTCAACTTTATCTTCATCAAGTTTGCAATTTGTCAATAGGGTAGCTTTATAATTTTCACCATAATCTCATACATCTTCTTAGCTTTCTAACCATATTTTTTTTTCTCTTTTTCGACAACATTAGCATAGTAAACTGTAATTTTCTTTACTAGTGCCTTGATAGTCCTCATAGATATATGTCTACCATTTTTTAATAAATTTTGATATACTAAACCAAATTACAAATAAATTACATATTATATTTATACACTTGATTCTATACACTTTAAAAAAAATAAGTTTTCATTTTTGATTATTTTGATGCAAGTTATGCCCAGTGCACAAACAGGTACCAAAATTTGAGGATGTGCTCACTTCAACAAATCACAAAAAAAAATACTCATCAAAATATTACAAAAAAATACACAACTTCTATATCTCACTCTAACCTATCATCCTACCAAAGGGATTATAAAAATACTAAATATAGCTATATCTCTTGTACAACGCATAGAAACAACTATGTTATGATTTTTGAAAAACAAATCAGGAACATGTTTTTCTGCGCGCAATATTTGACCCTCTTATTCTTATTAGTTTTTAAAAATTTTCATATTTTAGAAACTAGATTCAGATTACTACAATTTTTATTGTTAACACATCTTCTTGTTTTCAGTGCATGACCCCCAAACATCTATTCCAAGTTTAGGTTTACCCAATTTCACAAAAAATGCGTCCACTTATACCCCCTTTTTTGTTCACAACTTGGTGCACATACCCTATAACAAAGTGTAAAAGATTGTCTTTGCACATCTACATGGGTTGAGATCTTTTGTTGCATAGTTGAGAATATGTTTAAGACATAGTGATTTGTCTTGCATTCAAAAGGTTCATGATTCTAAAGGTCCACAAGCCATTTTCAAGTATTACAGAGGAAGGTAACAATTTTCTTGGGGTTATAGCATAAAATGATGACAAATCCATTAGCTCAGATGGAATTGATTTTTTGTTTTCAATTCATGATTCCTAAGGATGTTCTTGGATCGTGTGTCTAATGAGTTGGCAGTCTACATTGATCAAGGTGATGAAATTTGAAGGGAATTTCAAATTGGTGATAAGTTTTCTTATGTTCTTGGCCGACTTGATTAGTAAAACATTTTATGTGTGATTGGTAAAATATTTTGCAGAAGAATTATGATATCAAGGTGGTTATGGAGGATCCAAGATATGTCTGGATGACCTTCTTTGATCAGGATTGTTGGTTTTGGCATAGTAATCTAGAAATTTAAATTAAGGTTTTTTCTTACTTGTTATTGATAAAATGGTTGGTGAATTAGGACAAAGATCGAGGTTGCACAAGATAAGAATTGATCATAGACACCACAGATTTCTTATGAAGTAGTTGTGTAGATCTAGTGAAGGTTGAATTTCTCATCTGAAGGAGTCAGCGATAATTACAATAGATATATAATTATACTTCAATTGAACTAACCATGGCATAAATAGATGCTACTATATAGTTAAAAAAATCATTAGAATGTAGTCTGAGGTGTGTTTGCAAGATAGTGAGACTTCCTTAGGGTTGGAGCCCAGGGCAGTTTTAGTAGTGAGCTCTAGGAATTGTGCCTGAATGCATGTGCATTTCTTATTTATAATAAGCTTATACTTCTAACATGGTATTAGTATTATTGTAGGTTCAATCTACACCATATTTTCACCCTAAATTGGGTTTCACACAATAAAAATCCTTGTGTTATGTTTTCTGGATGTTTTTTGACTTTTGCATACATGCTTGTTTCATTCTAGTTGTTTTCTGCCTGATTTTCCTACAGCCAAAATACTGCTTGTGATCACCAATGTAGACATTATGTTAATGCCTGTGTGTTTATATCCAAACCTACTTCCTACCTTAAGACACCTCATAATGCTTGGATTCCTTTTGACCAACCTATGCATATCCCAAGGGAGGAAGTAGATCATAATAAAATCTAATTCTCTAGACACAATACTGGTTCCTTTTATATTAAAGATTTTATTTTGATTAATTTAGCTTATGAGGATACTCTTGATGATACTAACAATGTTAGTGATGTTGATCCTAATGATTATAATGATATATGGTGGTGCAAGAGCACCCAAACTAAACCACATGCTCCTATGGACCCTAGGGGTTCATTCAAGGTCCTAAGAGGCCTTTACAAAGATAAACATACTAGGGTTAGTCATTGGATCACCATGGAAGACCATAGTACCAAGATTGGCACAATATAAGCCCTTGGGTCACTATGAGTCAGTTATGATCCCAAGCCCTAGAAATAGGTTGTTTTAAATTTTTTAGTGTTTGGATCCACTAGGGATCATCTCAATAACATCTTGATCAAATTTGGTGACTAGAGTTGCAAAAAGGCACAAAATGTAAAAGTTGCTCAAAAGTTGTCAAGCAACTTTTGAGAAAATTTAACAACTTTTTGAAAATCAACTCCCAAATGGTCAAGTCAGTTCAAAATTGTTTTTTAACTATTGGGAGTTCCTACAATAGCCCATTCAGGAAGGTGGTATGTGAGAGATGTAATTTGTTATTTTGAAATCAATAAAATATAACCATTTTCTTGCATTCTGGGAAAAATAGTCATCATGTACAGAAAGGTACCTCTAGAGAAGCATGTAAATATAAAATAGGGAGATAGTGGTTTTAATCTTCTTCCTTTTGGTTTTGGTTTCATGCTTTGATCATTTGTAGCTTGAAAGTTATTCAATTTTTAATCCTACTGCCTGGATTATAGGCCCTAAGTGAGGGTTTCTTACAAAATTGTTTGTATCTTCACTTTCCACCATGGGAAACTAATAACCCTTGGTGGAAATATTTCTCTTAGGATGGCCTTTAACATTCTTCAAGATAGGGTTCTCAAGTTGCAGGGAAGTGGGAAAGAATTGATGCCCTAGGTGTATATGCACATGTATGCACCAATCCTGATTTAGGACAACAGTCATAACTTTTGTCTTGGGATTTATTAGAGGCTCTAAGTCAGAGGAGGAGACATTTGTGCATCAAATCACATGATCCAATAGTTAGTTTGGGCATTGGATGTACCTAAAGGGTACTTGTAGTGTAATTGGAGGCTTAATTAGGACTAATTGGTAGAGCAATTTGGTTCACCATTCTGTCTTCTTTTCAATTCCAAGTTCCAAGGCTTAAGTCCAAATACTTTGGCCATAAAGGGTATCTAAAACCATAATTATTTCATGTGGATATGTGGATAAATCTCAAATTAGGTTACCCTTGGGGGTTTTGGGGTTGTGAGAACCTTAATCAAGTCCTTCTACTACACTTGTGATAAGTGTAAAGCCTTGTGACCGTCACAAAGATAACAATCTAGGGTACCTTTCCCTATTGAGAGAGCTTTTCCAAGATTCCTATTACCCAATTTGCATCAAGTGGTATCAGAGCTATGTCTACTCTTGAGGATGAGGATATTCCTTCAAGGGTCTCAAACATTGAGTTAGCAAATATGGTAAGAGAATAAAGGGAAGCAAATGCAACATTGAAAAGAAGAACCCAAGAGTTGGAAAACAAGGCAGTGAGGGGTAAGGGAGACACTTATGGTAGTGAAGAAGGGAGTGAGTTAGAGAGTGAAAACCATGATCAAGATGTGAATATTCCTATAGACCAGAGACCTCTCATAGATGCCTTGAAATCTATGGGGAGAAGAACCATGGAGGAAAAGTTGGATTTACCAAATTTCAATGGGAAGATGAATGCAGACTTGGCCTTATATTGGATAGAGGCCCTAACAAGTTTTTTTGAGTGTGAGGACATCCCTAAGAAGTAGAGGGTAAAAATAGAAAGATCCAAGTTGAAGGGAGCAGCCCTAACTTGGTGGAACTTCATCCAAATAGAGAGGGTGAAGAATGGGAAGAGCATGATCTCTGCATGGAATAGGATGATTGCACTAGCCAAGGAGACCTATGGGCCTAAAGACTATGGGGTACAACTCCATAATAAGTATAAAAGTCTAAATAAAAAGGACATGGATGTGGGCTCATACACCGAGGAGTTCCTAAAATTATGCATGAAGACAAATGTGGCAGAAGATGAAGAAGAAAAGTTGGCAAGGTATATGAATGAGCTTGAAGTATCCATTCAAGAGGAACTCAGCCTACATTTCCCTACCTCAGTGAACAAGTTCTATCAAATGGCACTCAAGGTAGAGGAAAAGTGGAAGAGAAAGTAGGAGTTTGGAAAGGGAAAGACTAATGATAGTGGGAAGAATTTTAGAGGAAGAGGAACCTCTTGGAATAGAGGACAATATAGTGGTAATGGCAGCAGAACCCCTGACCAAGGAGACAAAGAGAACACTGATACAAACTCCAGAGGTAACTATAAAGGGAGAAGTTCCTTCAATAGGGGAAGAAAAAATAGTGGTAGAGGAAATGGACCATTGAGGTGCTACTATTGCAACCAATTGGGACATCATGTAGGAAAGTGCCCTGAAAAGAGGAACAATAAAAATCATGGAGAAAGGAGAGCCCAACTCATCTAAGAGGACAAGCAAGAAGACAATTCAAATCAAATGAAATTAGAAGTAGAGGAAGGACAATGCTTGATGATGAGGCAAGTCTTCCTCTTAGTGACACAAAGCCAAGAACCTCCACAAAGAAAGAATCTCTTCCGAACAAAGATCAAATGTAATGGAAAGGTATGTCAATTACTTATTGATTCTGGCTCAACTAAAAAATCTTGTTTCTTGTGAAATGGTACATAAGTTAAACCTCCCTAAGAAATCTCATCCTTCTCCATACCATGTATCTTGGTTAACAAAGGGTCAAAAAACTTTATTCACTGAACAAGCATGGATAGAGTTTTCAATCTCTGATTTTAAAGACAAATTTCTTTGTGATGTTGTGGAGATGGATGCCTCCCACAATGTTTTAGGTAGACCTTGGAAATATGATTTTGATGCAACACAACACTCTAGGAAAAATACCTACTCTATCACCAATGATGGAAAAACATTCACCATGAAGCCCCTTTTAGATAATAAGACTAAGAAAGAACCAACTGTGATAGCCATGGGGGAGAAAGAAATGTTAAAAGTTTTGAAAGAATCTGAAACTGAAGCATATGTCTTAATATCCAAACCTAAGGTTAATTTCAGATCTAAAAAGGATGATCCTATACCAAATGAAGCTAAGGATTTACTTAGAAAATACAAAGATGTCACTATTAGTCACCTGCCCACAACCCTCCCTCCCTTGAGAGATATCAGTCACCAAATTGACCTGATACCTGGTTCATCCTTGCCTAACAAGGCCCCATACAAGTTGACACCATTACAACATGAAGAGATTGCAAAACAAGTAAATGAACTTCTAGAAAAAGGACTCATTCAAAAAAGTCTCAATCCATGTGTAGTTCCATCAGTTTTGGCACCCAAAAAGGATGGAAAGTGGAGGTTGTGTAGTGACAGTAGGGCTCTAAACAAGACCACTATAAGATATAGATCCCCCATGCCAAGAATTGAGGATATATTGGATAAACTAGGAGGTGCTTGCTACTTCACCAAGATAGACTTGAATTTTGGCTACCATCAGATCAGAATCAAACCAAGAGACGAATGTAAAAAAATATTCAAGACCACTAAAGGTTTGTTTGAATGGTTAGTAATGCCCTTTGGGCTAAGCAATGCCCCTAGTACTTTTATGAGGCTTATGAATGAGATATTCATTGATTTCATTGGTAAATTTGTTGTTATTT
The DNA here is from genome assembly GCA_018584345.1 of Thuja plicata. Taxonomy (NCBI): domain Eukaryota; kingdom Viridiplantae; phylum Streptophyta; class Pinopsida; order Cupressales; family Cupressaceae; genus Thuja; species Thuja plicata. The sequence continues at coordinate 2,177,348 of MU225477.1, forward strand.
ATCTTGATGACATACTGATATTCAATCATAGAAAAGAAGAACATCTTAACCATGTGGAAGAGGTCCTAAGAGTACTTCATTAGCACAAGTTGGTGATAAAATTGGAGAAGTGCATGTTTATGAAGAAGGAACTTGTGTTCCTAGGATTTGTGATCTCACAGGGAACCCTCAAAATGGATCCAGAGAAGGTTGCACCCATAGTTAATTGTCCTCCACCCAAGAACCAAGGTGATGTAAGAAGTTTCCATGGATTGGCCACCTTCTATAGGAACTTTATTAAAAACTTCACTCATGTATGTTCACCAATACTTGACACCATTAAAGGAGGTAGAAAGAACAAGTTTGCTTGGAAAAAAGAAGCCAATGATGCATTTCAATACTTGAAGAATAGAGTCCCTCAGTATCATAACTTGACTCTCCCTGATTTCAACAAGGTCTTCACTGTGGAGACAGATGCAAGTAACTTGGCAATAGGTGCAGTCCTAAGCCAAGAAGGTAAACCAATTGTCTTCTTCTTAGAGACATTAAATGAGGCTAAAGGAAGTACTCAACCTATGACTTGGAACTCTATTCCATGGTCCAAGCCATCAAGAAATAGAGACACTACCTAATTCCCAAAGAGTTTGTAGTATACACTGACAATCATGCATTGATTTTTCTCAATTCACAAGAGAAACTCTCTGTCAGACATCTCAAATGGGTAGAACAGTTGTAGGTCTACACCTTCAACATCAAACACAAGAAGGGTGTAGCAAACAAAGTCGCTGATGCACTTAGTAGAAGAGTGGGCCGTCTAGTTGAAGAGATCCAACTCCAAAGTGTGGAAATTGATTCCCATAAACATCTATACCATGATGACCCTGATTTTGCAGAGATCTTTCAAGTTTGTACAGAGATAGTCAGAAGATACCATACTGATTTTTTTGAATACTTGATTCAGAATGGACTCCTATTTAAAGGAGCTCAACTATGCATCCCCAAATGTTCCATGAGGAAAAATATAATAAGGGAGAAGCACTGCGGTGGACCAGGAGGACACTTTGGCATTAACAAGACTACAAACATGGTGAAAAGAAGTTATTTTTGGCCAAGGATGAACAATGATGTCAATAAGTTTATTGAAACTTGCACCATCTGTCAGCAAGAAAAAGGTGTTTCAACAAATCAAGGGTTATATCAACCTTTACCAATTCCCTCTAGACCATGGGAGTCAATCTCCATGGATTTTGTCATGGGGTTGCCTAGAACAAAGAAAGGTTTTGATATTGTTTTTGTAATATTGGATAGATTTAGTAAAATGGTCCACTTTGTACCTTGTAAAAGCACAAATGATTCTTCTCATATTGCCCATATTTTCTTTAAAGAGGTAGTTAAGATTCATGGTTTACCTTAGACAATTGTATCTAATAGGGATGTGAAGTTCCAAGGCCACTTTTGGAGGACACTTATCAAGAAACTTAGCACTAATCTAACCTATAGCTCTGTCTATCATCCACAAACAAATGGACAAACTGAGGTAGCAAATAGATCCTTAGGTAATCTCCTAAGATGCCTAACCAAATAGTATGCTCAGAGTTGGGAAGTACTCTTTCCCCAAGCAGAGTTTCCTTTCAATGATTCTATGAATAGGTCAATAGGAAATACCCCCTTCCAAGAAGTATATGGCCTTCACCCCAAAGGACCATTGGATCTAGTAGAACTCCCATCTGATTTCAAAATCAGTGCTCAAGGACAAGAACTGTTAGAACTTATAAAAAAGGTGCAGCACAAGGTGAAAGAAACACTACAAAGATCAACTTTAAAATACAAGGAACATGCAGACAAAAGAAGAAGGGAAATCCACTTCAAACTTGGAGACAAGGTATGGGCATTCTTGAGGAAAGAGAGACTACCTAAGGGTAGATATTCCAAGCTTCACATGAAAAAAGTTGGACCATGCAATATCCTTAACACATTGGGTGAGAATGCATATGAGATATCTCTTCCTTCCACCTTGAAAATTTCTCCAATATTCAATGTCATAGACCTAACTCCCTATAAGGGTACAACATATCAACCAAATGATCAAAGAAAATAGACAGGTTTGAATGATGAAGACTATGTCACCAATCTCCCACCAAGCAAGCTAGTGGAATTGGACTCCATTTTGGACACCAAACTGTTGAAGCAGACAAGGAAGAACAAGTACATGCAGTACTTTGTTAAATTGAAAAGTCGTCCTTCCATATATGCTACCTGGATGACTGAAGACCAGATCAAACAACATGACACCACTGTTGCTCAACTATCCTCAAGTGGGAATTTGAGATCTCATCTCATGGGGAGTATGGTGCAGGAGTACCCAAACTAAACCACATGATCCTATGGAACCTATGGGTTCATTCAAGGTCTTAAGGGGCCTTTACAAACATAAGCATACTAGGGTTAGTCATTGGATCACCATGTAAGACCATAGTACCAAGATTGGCACAATATAAGCCCTTGGGTCACTATGAGTCAGCTATGATCCCAAGCCCTAGAAATAGGTTTTTTTTAATTTTTTAGTGTTTGGATCCACTAGGGATCATCTCAATAAAATCTTGATCAAATTTGGTCACTAGAGTTGCAAAAAGGCACAAAATGTAAAAGTTGCTCAAAAGTTGTCAAGCAACTTTTGAGCAAATTTAACAACTTTTTGAAAATCAACTCCCAAATAGTCAAGTCAGTTCAAACTTGTTTTGTAACCATTGGGAGTGCCTAAAATAGCCTATTCAGGTGGGTGGTAGGTGAGAGATGTAATTTTTTATTATGAAATCAATAAAATATAACCATTTTCTTGCATTCTGGGAAAAATAGTCATCGTGTACGGACAGGTATGGCTAGAGAAGCATACAAATATGACATGGGGAGATAGTGGTTTGAATCTTCTTCCTTTTTTTTTTTCTAATGGTTTGATAATTTGTAGGTTGCAAGTTATTCATTTTTTAATCCTACTACCTGGATTATAGGCCCTAAGTGAGGGTTTCTTACAAAATTGTTTGTATCTTCATTTTCCACCATGGGAAACTAATAACCCTTGGTGGAAAGATTTATCATAGGATTCCATTTAAAATTATGCAAGATAGGCTTCTCAAGCTGTAGGGAAGTGGGAAAGAATTGATGCCCTAGGTGTATATGCACATGTATGCACGAATCCTGATTTAGGATAGCTGTCATAACTTTTGTCTTGGGATTGATTAGAGGCTCTAAGTAAGAGGAGACATTTGTGCATCCCCTCAAATTATCCAATAGTTATTTTTTTCATTGGATGTACCTAAATGGTACTTGTCATGTAATTGCAGGCATAATTAGGGCTAATTGGTAGAGCAATTTGGTTCACCATTCTGTCTTCTTCTCAATTCCAAGTTACAAGGCTTAAGTCCAAATCCCTTGGCCATAAAGGGTATCTAAAACCCTGATTAGTTCATGTGGTTGTGTGGATAAATCTCAAATGAGATCAAAATTCCCTCTGAAAAAGGCTATAAGCAAAACCCTAGGTTTGTGAAGCAACCATGGGGTATGGATTGCCTTTAAGTGAAAGAACAATTGGAACTAAGAAGTAGGGACCTAAATATACCAAACCTACAAGAATAGGTCACCCCTAGTCCTACATGTCATTTTGAGGGTATTCTTGTGATTGAGGGTCATTGGCTTGTGAGACCAACCTAGATAGTTGGTATTGAAGGATTGATAAATCTAGTGATTAGGTTACCCTTGGGGGTTTTGGGGTTGTGAGAACCTTAATCAATTCCTTCTACTAGAATTGTGATAAGTGTAAATCCTTGTGACCATCACAAAGATAACAATCTAGGGTACCATGTCCTATTGAGAAACCTTTGCCAAGCTTCCAGTTGCCCACTTTGCATCATATGGGATTATTGAAATTAATAATTAATTATCTATAAGATTTTATAAAGCATTAAATATTATTCCTTGTGAAAAAATAGGTGACTCATCATTAGAGAATGATCATTTGTTTTGAACTTGTAGTATCTCCATCTACTATGCTCAACATTGCTCCTATCGCTTGTTTTTTGTAGGAAATAAGGAAGCAAACAACTAAGAGTGGGGGGTGGTGAATCAATTGTTCCTAAAATTCAAAAAAAATTCTACCCTTTAAAACATTAATCCCTTATTTATGATCCATGTAAATTAAACATGCATGTGAATATATGAAACATGTCGGCAACACTTTATACATATTTTTTATTGCAGAAGCCCTGTTAGGGAAAAACCATGGTGGGTTTGATTACCCACAATAAGAAAATAACTTGTTAGAATTATAAAATTATTACAAGTATGTGGAATGCACATACATTCACACATATTTCCTACAGCTCACTACTCAAATGTAAATGGGCTACAACCAAAAGAAAGGCAGGCTCACTACCTTACAAGATCACTATAATGATATGAGAATTTGGTGAAGTGTATAATGAAATATAAAAAATGTTTGAGTTAGTTCCAATGTAGCACAATGTAGACCTCTATTGAACCCTTTTTCAACCACTTTCTATTAAACAACCTAATATCCAATTGATCAGCCACTTTCTTCCTAAGAAATCTCTCACATTTGCACATTCACAACAACCCTAGATCTGATTTATGTCATCAAAATTGAAAAATACACAAGGTCAGTACAACCCCAATTTCAAAATTCAAATCATCATTTCAAAACTCATTATTAAAATCCATCTTTGACCACCAAAACATAGTGTTGATCCTTGTCAACCACCTGGAGTTCATAAATCATCTACACATCACACTTAAAACTTATACAAAAATATTTATGGATTGAGTCATCTAAGAAAAAGAAACATATACCACCAGCCAAAAAATAATTCAATATGATAATTTCAATCCATGTGGACCGGAAACTTATCAAGAACATTCATAGGCATCGTGAATAGTACTAAAATAACTAAACCCATCTATACTAAAGGATTTACCATCATCTCTTATGTCAGATATCAAGAACACTATCATTAGTAATTGTAACATCTAATAAATGCCTTGCAAACCTTTGGACCTCAAACCCTTTGAATTAAGGACACCTCAGCATGTCAAAAGTACACTCCTAGATGAATAGAGAAAAATATCAAACTTGGACTACACACTGAACCATTTTTGTCACTCTATCAACTTTGTCTGACACACTGTCTACCAATCTCAACACTTATCCTCATATAAAATCAAAATATTCATGCACACCTCTATAAATTTCCATATAACAATATAGAATCTTTAAAAAATCTCTTTGTGTGCATAACCATTTATCTACAATACATGTACCTCACCGGACCTATGGACATTTTGCACCACTGGCTAAACTGTCAACAAATATGTTGGCATAAAACAATAATTCCTTTTGATCAATCCCACTGATAGTTTAACATCAATGAAAACACATCCAACTTTCCAACCATATCCCCTTTTTTCATTGATGGCATCATGTGATGTGAAAATCAAGAATTCAGCTCCCCTTTAACTCAATCATATGAAAGATTTTTTCACATGCATTCTTCCCCCTCTTTGATATGGATTGAAAAGTTATAACAAAATTTATATCTCAATATTTGTTTACTCTCCCCCTGAGAAAAATAAATACCAAGCTAAAGATAAAAACTAACTACTCCCCCTGAGTAGCAACCTCCTCACATTAATCTAGATCATATGATAAGACTGTTAAGTCCACAAAACTTATGCAAGTCCCTGCATCTTTAGTTCTAATTAGGAGGGGAAATCACCCCCAAATTGGCTCTAAGATATTCAAATGTATCCTTAGGAAATTTCTTTATGAATATATCAAAAAATTGTTCCTTGGTAGGTATGTACTCCAATCTTACCTCCTAATTCACTTTCTCTGTTAGAAAATGGAACTTGACTAAAATGTAATTTTTCTTTGAGTGCTACACTATATTATTTTAAATATTTATGACACTTGAATTATCACAATATATGACAATAGGCTCATTAAAGACAACTATTATATATGAAAAAAATTTCTTCATCCACACTACTTGGGTATACTTAATAGCAACATGAACATACTCTTCCTTTGCAGTAGATTGTGAAGTACAATTTTTCTTCTTTCTTATCCAAGAAACTAATATTCTACCCAAGAATAATGTGCGACAACTTGTTCTTTTCCTATCAGCAACATATGTATCCTAATACGCATCTGTATATGCACTCAAAAGTATTCTCCTTTAGGATACCATATCAAAAAGTTCACTTTCCCTTTAACGTATCTGAATATCCTCTTTACTACAACTTCATGAATCCTTGTTGGATCTACTTGAAATCTTGCTACAAGACACACTATGTTCATGATATCTGATCTTATATGAGTCAAGTATAGAAAACCACCAACCATTGATCTATATCAAGACTGATTTACATTATGTGACTCATCATCCTTTGTTATCTTGGATCCAATCACCATAGGTGTACCTACTGGTTTTAAGTCATCTAACCCAAACTTTTTTAGCAACTCTTTTACATACTTGGCCTAAGATACAAATATCCCTTCCTCTAATTGAATTATTTGCAACCCCAAAATGAATTTCATATCTCCTATCATGGACATTTCAAACTCATTTTACATCTCCATATCAAAATCTTGACTTAACTTATCATTACTGTCTTCAAAAATCACCTCAACAATCAAAATGTCCTCATTATCAATTTTGAAATATAAATTATTGTTGGAAATAAATTTTTTGAAACTAAGCTTTAGTAGATACTTTTCCAATCTATATTACCAAGCTCTGGGATCTTTCTTTATCCAATATATTTCTTTCTTTAATTAACACATCATGCCTAGTTGATTAGTTACCTAAAATCCATCTGGTTTCTCTATGTATACTTCTTCTATTTCTCCATTATAAATGCATATTTCACATCCATTTGATAGAATTTGAAGTTCTTGTGAGAAACATAAGAAATGAATTTTCAAACTACTTCTAATCTTTTCACTGGTGCAAACGTTTCATCACATTCAATATTGTACATTTGAGTGTATCCTTTGCAAACCAATCTTACTTTATTCCTTACAAATTCTCCATCTTCAATTAATTTATTTTTTAGCACCCATTTAGTACCAATAGCATTCTTTCCTTAGGCCTAGGAACAAGAATCCAGGTGCTAATCTTCTTAATACATGTCAACTCTTCTTCCATGGCTTTGTACAATTTTTCATCATTGTAATATTGTCTTACATCATTGGGCTCAACTTGTGAGATTAAGATAACATGCTCATCAACAATCCTTCTCATAGTCTAAGCACCTTTATTCCTATCTCTAGTAATTTTATCTTTAGAATTATTTAATCTCACATACCTTGGTGTCTTTTTCTTTACCTCATACTTTTGTGATTCCTCTTCTCCACTTGTGTGAGCTTCATTATCTACATTCATCATACCAACTTGGACTTGGTTCTGATCTCTATGATGTTCTCCCTAATTTTAAGTCACATTCAGATCATCAAAATCATATCCACCTGATTTGGATAGACTCTCAATGCTTTCATCTAATGACACTTACATACTCTAGTTTCTTCTTCAACTTTTTTTGTAGCACATATATTCCTTTCTTTTGGTAGAGTGTCCAACAAATATGCCTTCATCACTTCTAGCATCAAATTTCCCTATATCCTCGTATTTTTATATGTAGGATTTACTACACAAAATTCTGAAATACTTGATAGTAGGCACATTTCCACACCAAAGTTAATAAGGTGTCTTACCAATATCTCCTTTAATTTTCACCTAGTTGAGAGTGCATAGTACTGTGTTGACTACTCCTCTCCAAAATATCTGTGGAACTTTTCCTTCAGGCATCATGGTCCTTGCAATATAAAAAATGCACACATTCTTCCTCTCTACAACTTCATTCTATTGTGGATTCCTTGGAGTATCTAATTTTCTCTTTATTTCATGCTCTTCACAAAAAGAATTGAACTCATTGGATGTGAATTCACCACCTCTATATGATCTTATACACTTCACCTTCAATCATGTCTTAGTCTCAACCATCTTCATCAAGATCTAAATTTTTTTAAATGCTTCAGACTTTTCATTTAGGAAAGTTATTGACACCATTTTAGAGTAATCATCAATAAGTAACATAAAATATCTACCACCTTACATGCTTCTTATCTTAGCAAGACCACACAAGTCAGTATGAACAAGATCTAACAATCTATTTGAGATTTCAAATTTAGATCTAAAAGTAGTTCTTTTTTGCATGCCTAATTGGCATTCTTTGCAAATACTATTAGCATGCTTCTACACTCTAGGAGTATCTCTAACAACATGAGTAGAAATTATTTCCACAATATTTTCAAAGTTCATATAAAAAAACCTTTTATGCCATACCCAAATTTCATCTATTTGAGAAATAAAATAACTTTTTTGACCACTATTCAAATAAAATATGTTACCTTTTGTCTTTGATCCCATAGCAATCTCTATCATGTAATAATTTAAAATTTTTCATCTATCATCCTGTAAATGAGATCCATATCCTTTTTCCACCATTTATCCAACATTGAAAATATTATGCCTCAATTCTTCCACATACAATACATGATCAGTAGTGTTCTTGACATCTAAAGAATTAGAACCTCTTCCTCATATCACACCTCTAGTGTTATGACACTATCTTGTAATTCCACCATCATACTTCTTGTAGCTCAAAAATTTTCTCTTATCACCAATCAAATGATGAGAGAATCCAGTATTAATCACCCACTCATCTTTCTTGACAACTTGAGTAAATAGGGCATTCTCTTCAACAACACAACTAGTAGAATTAGTAAGCATATGATTTTAAAAATTTGGATCATCTTTATCCTCTCTGATAACGATAAAATTAAACTCATTATCACTCTTATCAACATTATTAGACTCATCATTAGTAACTCCTTCATCACCATCATAGTAGCACTTTTTTACAATACTAGGTTTTCTATTCCTAAAGTTAGGAACCCTTTTTGGAAATCTACATTAAAAGTGTCCTATCCTATTGCATGAGAAACACTTAAGAGAAATCTTTCCTTTGTAATTACAAGATCCTGGTGATTTTTTAGCAATCAGTGCTTCTCGATCTTGAAGCTGTCACTCTTCTTCTTCAATTTGTCTCATAGCTTGACATTCTCCTAGTGGATTACTATCCTTGATCTAATATTTTCTTGTCTCTTCCAGATATAATGGCTATAAATATTGACTCCACCTTAGGTAATGAAACACCAAATTTATTTAACTCAAAAGCATTAAGCTTACCAATCAACTTGTCTCTTTTTATATGTGTCATTGTTTGAATCTCCTCAGTGGCTACAACTGTGTTTATAGGAAGGAGGTAAATATCTCATTATTTTAGCAAAAATATCCTCCTCATCGAAAGTAAATCCAACACATATGATATAACACACTGATTCATTCATCCTAAGAATGAAAGAGGAAACCCTCTCATCTTCACTCATCTTCAAGGATTCATATTGTCCCTTCAATCTCTGCAACTTGGCAATCTTGACTTCCTTGTCTCCTTCATACAAGGTCTGCAACTTCTCCCAAATTTCATTGGCAATTTATAACTCCATGAAATTTTTCATTTCAAAATTAGTCAAGGCACTCAAAAAAGATTCCTTTACCTTGATATTTTCTTTAGAATTACTAATTTCTTGTGGTGTAGTAGGATTTGTAGGAGTAGTATAAGTAGACTTGGTAATATTGCAATAATAATTCATCAATGAATATAAGATGGAAAAGCATGCGACTCTTCCGTAATGTGTAGTTGTTTCCATCAAACCTTAAATAGTCCTTCTTATAAGCTTCCTTATTGGATCCCTCTCAATTTTTTAAACTTTCTCCAAGGGACTAGGCTCTGATAGCAATTGTAGGAAATAAGGCAAGAAATGACTGAGTGGGGGTGGGGGGGGAGTTGAATCAGTTGTTCCTAAACTTCTCCCACCCTTTAAATCTTTAATCCCTTATTTCTGATCTAAATAAATTAAACATGCATGCAAAGATTAGAAACACATCTACAATACTTGACATAGATTTTTATCATTGAAACCTTGTAAGGGGAAAAACTACGGTGGAGCTGATTACCCACAATAAGAAAATACCTTGTTAGAAGTATAAAATTATTACAAGTATGGGAATTTCAAATGCATTCAGGAAATTTTCCTATATCTCACTACTCAAATGTAAAAGTGATACAACCCAAATAAAGGAAGTCTCACTATCCTACAAGATCACTATAATGATTTGATAATTTTGTAAATTGTATATTGACATCTAACACATGTATGATTCAATTCCTATGAAGCACAATGCATACCTCTATTCAACCCTTTCTCTAACATTTTTTTTTGAACAATGTGATCTCCAATTGATCTCCCATTTTCTTCCAAATAAATCTCTCACATTCGTACATCTAGAACAACCCTAGATCTTATTTATATCAACAACCTTGACAAATACACAAGGTTGGTACAACCCCAATTTCAAACTTAAAATCCTCGTGCCAAAACTCATGATTCAAACCATCTTTTACCACCAAAACATAGTCACAATCCTTATTAAGAACCTCGAGTTCATAAGTCATCCACAAATCATGCTTCAAACTTACACAAAATAATGTACTCATCAAGTTGGCCAAGAAAAAAAAAATTATAACACCCACCAAACAATTCTCTAATATGATCATTTCAATCCATGTGGACCACCAAATCATTAGAAAAATAATCCAAGAACATTCATAGTGTGCATGCTAAAAGTGGCCTCTACTTAGCAGAACACTTCAACATGATCATTGCTCTTCAGTTGCATACAAGAATGAATATGGATTCATTCATCCTGCATGTATGAAAGAATCGACCTGTTGCCTTCTAGAAGGCTGGAGTATGAGCTTTCTCTCAGGTCATTGCAAGCTCAGTGACTACACCGAAGACCTAAATGAAGGATTTTAAAACCTATGATAATGCAAATAAATGATTAATCTAAATGCAAATGAAGTTTTTTGTTCATCCAAAACTAATTAGGATTCATTTTAGAAGCACCAAATTGAGTATGTAAGGTTGATTTTAAAACACCAATTGAAATATGCTCTAAGATTATATTTGCATGATTAACATAAAAGTAAACAATAATATTAGCTAAATGAGAGAATGCTAAGAATGCTAATATAAAAATGCAGTATAATAACATTAATCAGAAAATTAGGGTCCTTTGTGAAGGAAAAGAGTTTCTCTTTTATAGAAATCTTTCTCAAATCGACGGTCGAGATCAAACAAAAAGAGTGGCTCAGATTCAATTGAAGAAGCAGAATCCATGTGCAAGTGATTCGATTGGTCAAGAGAGTCAGTTGACTGAACTGACTGATCAGTTATTTTGGAAACTTCCATATTCAGTTTAGAGTTAACTGAAATGTTTCCAAAATGATAATCAGTGGAGAATCAGTTAACTGAGTGGAATTGGATTGTTTCCATTTTGATAATCAGTGGAGAATCAATTAACTGAGTGAAACTGGATTGTTTCCATTTTGATAATCAGTCAACTAGATTTGATGATGTCATATGCATTTTTAATAAATTAATTGATTTTGAATGCACATTTATGTTTTTATAATTAATTTAATTCCTTTTTTATTTAATTGACAATTTTGTAATTTTTATTTAATTA
>MU225477.1:2189185-2210346 GCA_018584345.1 Thuja plicata
GATTTAGGACTTAGGTTTAATCAAGATTAGGGTTTCTTGATTAATTACTGAGATTGGGGGTCTAGGGTTTATGTGACCATTTTTAGGTGATTACATTTGCCCCTCTTTGAATTGATGTGCGATCAGCACATTGATTCAAAGACTTGTTAGCGAGAGGATCTAGAATAGTTTGATTTGAAGTGATGAAACCATTTTTTTGAATAAGAAGACCGACTTCGACCTTGATTTGATGAAGATCAATCAAAAGATATAATCAGAATGCTCAGCTTTATTTGAAGCGATGAAACTGAACATCTATCATGAAATCTTAAACCTTTTTGATTGGTCTGAATGAATAACCAGTTTGATTTGAAGTGATGAAACAGATTACCATTAAGAGATTTGATTAGCAAGCAAATTGACTTGATTTGAAGCAATGAAGCCAATTTGATCAATGTATCTAGTTTCAATGATGATTGCCCTGTATAAGACCAATCTTATCTGGTTTCGAGTGTATTCACCACTGTATAAGATGATTGATTAGGTTGCCTTTAATTTAAGATGATCTCAACTTGACTTGATGCGATGAAGCTGAGATGCCCCAAGCGATGGGGTTTTGATTGAGGATGTGATCACTAGAATGTTGATGTCCTGATCCTGCCCCCTTGGGAGTGAAATTGAAATATGGATAGGTGCCCCAGTGATGAGAAGCAATTTGATTAATTAAACAATTTAGGAAGAAACTAATCTAATTAGAAAGAGGTCCCACGTGGTTAGGACAAAAATTATACTTGATGAGAGGTCTTTTTGACCGAGATTGACCAATAAGATACATGGATTGATTAGAAGAAAAGCATGAGAGATTTCCATTGGTTGTGCAAGTGGTCGAATTCAGATTTCAATTTTGATCTTGAAAATAGAATCAGGAAAGTGGATTTAGCAAGGGGTGTTATGACCACTTGACGATGAGAAGATTAATCGATTAGAATCTCAGATCCTTCACATTAGATAGAGATAAAGTTATTATGCTAATTTCATCACTATACAGATGCAGATGCAGATGCATGACTAACATGAATGCAACCTAAGGTGTAGTCACTGAGCTTTAGCAATTGAAAATTTTCATCATTGAGCATTTTTGGAACATCAGAGTCGATACAATCCTTATTAGTGCCACTGTGACCATAAGAATATGAATATGATTGTCATCGGATAATATATGGGAAACTAACATAAGCATCGAGGCATAAAAGCCAAGATGACCTGAATATTGTTTTGAGTTTTAATAGTGTAAGATTACACCAGTATTGAGGCAGTCAAAGCCAAGATAACCATGAGTGCGCACTTGTGTAAACAAACAGATAAATAAAAAACAAGGAGATAGTACCGGCCTCACCTTGGCATACAAATAAAGAGGATCGAGTGATGTGAGGCTTTTCTGCCTTAATGTAGGAGCTCTTACAACATACACCCAGTTTATTTGACATTGTTGGATCATCGGGACCACACCAACAAGTAGTAGACAAAGAAAAGTTTAATGAAATCAATGAGAACAAGAAGCGTACATATAAAAGTTTAGCATACTTCAGCCAGTTTCAAAGTTTTCGGATGTAAATATGTATGAGGTGTTGAGAAACACTATTGTGCTTATGAGTGCTTTGTGTTTGATTGTTGTCGATCTGTTGTTTATGTTTGCGGTATCTAATGTGTGTTAAGAAACACAAATGTGTCCAAAGATAGTGTTAAGAAACACTGTTGATTATGGTGTTGAGAAACACCTTCTTGCTTCAGTAGCGAGTTGTCCTTCAGAAATGACAAGATTACTGACTCTGGTGTAAACCAAAGATGTGATCAAATTGGGGACCCATGCCCCTAGTAGCAAATGGTGATGACTGACTTGACTCATACTATGAGGGTAAATCTAATTTGATTGCCCCCAGGTTATAACTCTAGATCGGTTTCAAGCCAGGAGGGTTATCAGATGAACCAGTGTCACGAAAGTGACCCAAAGCTTATGTACAAAATAAAGCAAAGGATTTATGCCAAGATTGAGCATTGATAGATGGAGCACTGAGTACAAGAGGCGCCTATTTACCAAGTTTTCACCTACTTGGTAGAGATGATATTTATAAGAAATTGACATGATTTAAAGTGATGAAGCCAATTTGATCAATGTGCCTGGTTGCAGTAATCAATAGCCCTTATAAGACTGATCTGTCTAGTTTCGAGTGTATCCATCACTATATAAGACAATTGATTGGGTTGCTTTTGATTATGTTAATCTCAACTTGATGTGATGCGATGAAGCTAAGATGCCCCAAGTGATAGGGTCTTGATTGATTGAGGTGATCATTGAAAACCTGGTAAGCATGCCTCTATCGCCATCCTTTTTTTTAATTTTTCAATTTTTTTTTTTTTTTATTGATGCATCAAGGCACCTATTTCTAGGTTCTCACCAAGATGATCATTTTTTCAGGACTTTTTCCAATTTTTAGATTTTTCAAAGATTAACCGATCTCAAGCAAGATCACATTGATTTGACCCTAATGTCTAGCAAGGTAGAGATCATTACAAATGGATTAGAAAGCTGATGGATGAGGTGAATAGACAATGATGGATGAAGAGGGTGAATGCAAGCCTCAAAGCTAGTCTCCTCAAGATTACCCAAGCTAGGAAAAAAAATGAATATAGCAATGTAGGCTCATGGAGTAGTGCTAGATAGCATATAGGATAATGACTTGATGTCAGGAAAAGCATGTGGTCCAAAAGAATGGACATGTCAAGAGACATTTTAGGAACTTGTGTTTCTATTTTGATCAATACCAAGGGGTCAATAGGATAGGATAGGATATAGCTATGATCAGGATACTTGATGTGTTCATGGATAGGCTCAACTTGTCAAGATCGGTAGAAGGAACACCAATGTTCATGAGCTAGATGGATGTGATGGATAAGATGATATGGAAGGAAATTTCCCCCAAGTGAAGAGTGCAAGTAGGAGGAATTACACATGACGCCTGTTTGCCAGGTTTTCATCATGGTACTTATCCAAGGTGCCACATGAAGTGATTTTCACCATAGGATGGATTGATTTATCTTTACTTTTGCTACCAAGGTGCCTGTTTACCAATTTTTCACCAAGGCACTTTTTTTTTTCTACTTTTGATTTGATGGAGGAACTTTAGCTTCATGCTCTTTAGATAGTGCTCCTCTGAAAGATAAGATATGATAGGCCAAGGTTGTTGAAAGTATGATCAGATATGCTGATAGGGTGATGATAGAGAAGAATGATATGGAGGATAAGGGAGATGGTAGCCAAGGATTTATGTGATGGATTGGATAAGAGGGATGAAAGGATATGGGATGGGGTATTGAAAATTTTGTGTAGGGGTAGATGGAAATGGTGATAAGATCAACATCAACACACACCTTGAATGGTAGTGGACGGATGAAGGAAAAGTAGATGGAATAGTTTGAGGCTTTGATGTATGAGTGGATATGGATCTTGTTACATGAGGACCCAAGATAGATGAAGTATTCAAAGTAATGGATTTTGGGACATGAGGACCCAAAATAGAGTTAGAAGATGGGAGACATTTAGATGGAGATGCAGTGGAAGACTTTGGAAGCTTGGATGCCAACTCTGAATTTTCCTTTTTGTTCAAGCCTTTTAAGAGAGACTTGGGAATCCACATAGATTTTGATTTTCTTTTTGTATCCAAGTCCTTTAGAATAGGCTTGGGAATCCACATAGCTTTGGATTTTCCTTTTCTTTTGGATGACTTAGAATGCAATTCTTCCATGATGGATTTAGGAACCCATATTTTCTTTGATTTTATTATTTTCTTGGATTTAGAATGCAATTTTTCCATGATGGATTTAGGAACCCATATTTTCTTAGTGGACCCTTGTGGTCTCTTGAATATTTCCTTTTTCTTTGTAGTCACATGTCGATTAGATGGGACATAGTGATCTTCACATGTAAGTGGATTCTTGGATTTCTAATTTTTTCATTGCACATCCAGTTTGCTTCCAAAAGTCTTAGGAATTGTGGATGAATAGGGCTGATATGACTGGTTCATATGGATGGGTTGATAACAAGATTTCCAGGATGTATGTCTTTGTTGATCTTGATAGGGGATAGGGTAAGTGGATGGAGGGATATAAGGACCCAATATAGATGGAAGGTTTGATGATTTCAGCTTTGGGATATAGGGACCAAGGATGGATTTGGAGGATAGTGCAGGCTGATGCATATGTTTGAATAGAGGGATATAAGGTGTGGAAGGGATATCAACATCTTTAGAGTGAGCTGCATTCTCAAGGCTCTTCTCATTTGAATTCATTTGTATATCAATAGGAGCATGAGAAGATTTGATATGAGCAATTTTCATAAGAGCATCTGAAGCTTGAGTGGATTCATTTTTCTGCAAGGGATTTGAAGGAACGATGTTTTCTTGAGGTGGATATTGAGCAGCACGACAAGGAGATGGTGGGATGCTCTGATCTTGACAAGGATCTTTAGATGGTGTACAAACTTGATTTCAATAGGCCCATTAAAGATGCCAGAAAGGATATCTTGATCTTGCTTAGGAGATGGATAAGATATAGGAGATGTAAGAGTTTCTTCTTGGAAGAAATGGAATGGGATGAGAGGATCATCATGAGACTCTTGAGGTATGTGACTTTGGTCAACTATTTGATAAAGATGGATGGTGTCTTGATCTTGATCATTATTGATATTTGTTTCTTCGCACTTTGGATTTTCCTCTTGACATGGAGCCACTTTGAAGGATGAGGTAATAATTTTGATCTGCATAGAGGATTCTTGACACACTAATGGACAATCATTTGGAATAGGCATGATAAGCGTTGAAGCACATAGAAGCTTTGGGTCGATGATCTTTGAAGACTAAGAAGGACTTGCAGTCGTATGCGGATTAGCTTAGATCTCTTTTAGAGATAGTCCTTGAGGGTAGACATAGTCATCATTAGGCTCAATTCTTGATTGAGTTGGTGTGGCTGGTCTTGAAGCTTTAGGAGATGGAGGAATGGTGGAAGAAGTAGATGTGATATAGAAACCATTGCTAGACATGGATTCTTGATATGGATCATGCTCGAGATTAAATGAAACATTAGGATTTTCAACTTTGATTATGCCATCATCTATGAGATCTTGGATTTTATGTTTCAACTCCATGCAAGATGAAGTTTTATGCTCATTATGTTGATGATATGCACAATAGTTACTCAAGAATCTTCATCCACGTGATGTGGCATGAGGTAATGTGATGAGATCATTATCAAGAAGTTCTTCTAATGTAGATTCATAAGATTGCCCCAAAGGAGTGAATTCTCTCATGCATTTAACCCAAGGTTTTTCTTTCATGATGTTACTAATCCCTTTGGAGGAAGATTTCGTGGTGTTTTCAGCAACTTTTAGAGCTTTTAATCCGCTCACTTGATAATGATCAAATAGAAAAGGATAGATTGAGCTTGATTAGGATTTGTTGGATGGTGTATCCTTTTCCTCCTTTAATTCTTGGATTTCAGATTGCATAGTTTGAAGTTGTTTTGATAAAGCTGCCATAAGAATCTCTTCTTGCACGTTGTTAGGACCATAAGGTTTAGCCCATTTGCTTTTTGACATTGTAAGATTGGGTTGATGAACATGCATAGAAGACTAAAGAGAAGGTATGATGAATCGGTTGATTGACTAACAGGTGCTGAAGTGATATCTAAAGTGCTAATTAAGTCCAGGACCAAAGGACAAAGGAGATAAAGTCCAATTGAGAGAGAGAAGCAATGACTCTGATCTTGAGTCAAGGTTAACAAACCTGCTCTCACAACTTAGGATAAGGACAATGTAGACAAATATGATAAGATAACAAGTCACTTGGACTAGTACGATGAAATTAGATTTTGAGACAACGAGTCAAACTGTCAATAGATTGTATTCAAAGATAGACTAGTAGTAATGTTGATGAGAAGATAGATTTGGTGAAAATTCAGACAGAACCTTCACATCAAAAGAGCAATTTGGATAGCAAGTTGATAGATTTTAGAATTTGATATCAAATGCAGAAAATCAGACAAGAGTTGACAGCTAACACCTAGAAGTGCAGATTTTGAATCGTTGATCACCCATGCAAGACACATCAATCATAATGTTTGTTGCACAAATAATAGAGACACCACAATCCTAGGATAGCCAGGGAAATATCTGTTGAATTCCCACTTGAACTGAAGTTTAGCCACACCTACTCATAGAGGACAACTTAGAATCTTGGAGGCACGGGCTCCTCCTCCTTACATGTGCACTCACTTCTCAGGCACACCAAGCTTCGAATCCCCAGGGTAATTACTTCCCAAGGGATCATTGTCTCTACTAAGAGCTATGAAAGTTTGGGACATCTTAGTTAGTCTTTGACCTTCCGCGCCAACAGATAGAGGGTTTTTTGGAAACTAGAATAATAGTTTGTAGTAAGGAAATCCATTCAAGTGGTTGTGATAAAGTCATTTTCCCAATTAAAGGGGCTCTCCCAATCCTTTCAAAGCAAGGCTTTCACCTTAATAATGTAGGGACTTTAACACACCACTAGGGTACTAGAGGAGATTTTGGTTGTCACAACGAATTCACACCTGTCCACTGTGAGACTAATCACAATGGAATTTTTTGTATACCAGTTCAGAAGGGATTGGATTTAGCCTATTATTGGTTGGGAAATCCACTCTCACCGGCTCTATTAAAGCACTCGATCAGTAGCCACACTAAAGGATTTGTATAGATTTCTCTTACACCCAAGATCCACGAAGGCAAGGGGAGAGGATACGTCCATGCGATTCCTTGGGTTTACAAAATTAAAAGACACTTCAACTAGAATGATAAGGCCAAATTATTGCCTCTATTTTGTATGATTTTAAATACTCTGTTCTAAATTTTTGTCAAAACATTTGAGAACCAAGTGAGTCAAAACTTGTGATAAATTCCAGATATAACTGATAAACCATGGGTAGATGTTTGTGACATATTTTGCTAATATTATACATATATTGCAGTATTTCATAAAATCATCAGAATATATATTCTAATATTTGGATATTTGATTTGATTAAGATTTTTGCATGAATATTTTTGCATCATAACTAACTTGACAGGAGAGAAAATGGCTGGAGAGTGGTCAACAACATTCAAGGAAGACTGTTCAGGGCCAACTACGGCGGAGTGATCGTTACAACACAAGAAAACATAGCTGCTACAATGGAGCCATTATTATAGGATGCAGGGATGTAGTGTACCTATATTCCCTCTGTACTTTATTATGTTGAACTGGTCACCCGAGCTTCATTACCCACACCGCCGGCTGTTGCATTTCCATCTTCTTCTCTGACATGTTTTTAGCAAGATAGTTTGTTTTCTATTTTTGTAATAAGTGTTCAATCCTTTATATATAGGGATTTGATCGACAGTTTGTAGTTAGGTAGATAGAAATTAGAGAAAAGGTTTTTGGAAGAAAACTGTTATATTTTCACAGCAATCTATTTCAAGTTCCATGTCTTGTTTTTATGTAATGAGTTTTTGAAACGCAATGAAGTAATTCTTGGTTTACATTCTATGTTCATAGTTTAGTAGAAACCAACCAAGGGGGCCCACTTGGGAGGTGGAATAGGTTAGAATAGAATATATTTCATTTTCAGTATTTTTGGTATTTCAGATAGAAGTTACAATTTCTTCCTGTAACATCGTAACTTGTGAGTGTTCCTGCAGCATCTGCAAGAATAGTTATAATGGATGTTTTAGGTTGAAATCATAGGTTTTAGTAGAGTTGAAATTTATAGCATTAATTCTAGTAAAAATATAAATGTATTCTTTTCCTGTAGCACTAGTATAGGTTTCTTTTATGCATTTTTTACCTTCCTGCAACATAAGCAGAATGACTCCTTAAGGAACCTAGTGCACATATCATGTCGACCATTTCAAGTATATGTCCCTGGGTTGAAAAGTTAAATGCACCTCATAATGGTAAAATTAGTCCTTAGATTGAATGAACCATTCCTAAGAAAGGCCTTGAGAATGATTATTACACACCTATTGTGAGGCGGTTCACATAATAAGAAAATGACAATAATGTTTCTAGATTTTTGATCATCCCAAAAGGGCGAGAGCATAGTTTTCTGACATCATTTTCATTCCTAAAATATCAAAAAAATATTCATTTTAAGAATTCTTGCATGTGGGTTACTTTTTCAAGATATCAAAAATAAGATGCAAGCACAATGTTTTGCGTTTTATCGATCAAAAGCAACTTATAAAACCAATTTGTGAGTAGTTTGTGTTTTAGTCTTCTTTTTCAGCGTCCTGCAAACCACTGTTATAAAAACCTTACCTATTTCTGCACATGCAACCCACTGTTATAAAAATCCATAAAAAAAAATACACAGTTTGTCAATCCCATGTGTTAGAAAATTGGCTTAGTCAAAGATAATATATCATTTGATAATCAAAAAACCTGTTGTCATAAAAATCAGGTTTTGACCAGTCTTCACTAAATCAATCATAACTTTTGCAAATCCAAATTAAATTAATTCAAAATAGTTCAAAATGAATACTAACTCAAATAGCTTTCTAGAAATATAAATTTTGGATTTGTATCATTTCATATGTGCATGTACCAATAAAAACATCAGTCAGATTTCTGGAAAATCAGGTTTGACTAGTCTGCACTAAAATGACCATAACTTTTGCAAATCCAAACAAAATTAATTCAAACCAATGGAATCTGAAAGATAACTCAAAAATATTTCTAGAAATATAAGTTTAGGATCTGTATCATGTCATATATGCATGTACCAATAAAAACATCAGTCCAATTTTTCGAAAATCAGGTTTTACTAGTCTGCACTAAAATGACCATAACTTTTACAAATCCAAACAAAATTAATTAAAAACAATGGCATCTGAAAGATAACTAAAGTACCTTTCCATAAATATAAATTTCAGATCTGTATCATGTCATAATTTCACATACCAATAAAAATATCAGTCAAATTTTTGGAAAAATAGCCTAGAAATTTATCACAAAATTCACAAAAATTAACCTTGTGGTCGTGGGTTCGAGCCCCGTGGTGGGCACCATAAATGTGCATGCTAAAAGTGGCCTCTACTTAGTAGAACACTTCAAAATAATCATTGCTCTTCAATTGCATACAGGAATGAATATGGATTCATTCATCCTGCATGTATAAACAAATCGACCTGTTGCCTTCTAGAAGGCTGGAGTATGAGCTTTCTCTCAGGTCATTGCAAGCTCAGTGACTACACCGAAGACCTAAATGAAGGATTTTAAAATCTATGATAATGCAAATAAATGATTAATCTAAATGCAAATGCAGTTTTTTGTTCATCCAAAACTAATTAGGATTCATTTCAGAAGCACCAAATTGAGTGTGTAAGATTGATTTTAAAACACCAATTGAAATATGCTCTAAGATTAGATTTTCATGATTAACATAAAAGTAAATAATAATATTAGCTAAATGAGAGAATGCTAAGAATGCTAATATAAAAATGCAGTATAATAACATTAATCAGAAAATTAGGGTCCTTCGTGAAGGAAAAGAGTTTCTCTTTTATAGAAATCTCTCTCGAATCGACGATCGAGATCAAACAAAAAGAGTGGCTCAGATTCGATTGAAGAAGAACGATCCATGTGGAAGTAATTCGATTGGTCGAGAGAGTCAATTGACTGAACTAACTGATCAATTATTTTTAAAAATTCCATATTCAGTTTAGAGTTAACTGAAATGTTTCCAAAATGATAATCAGTGGAGAATCAGTTAACTGAGTGGAACTGGATTGTTTCCATTTTGATAATTAGTGGAGAATCAGTTAACTAAGTGGAACTGGATTGTTTCCATTTTGATAATCAGTCAATTGAATTTGATGTTGTCATATGCATTTTTAATAAATTAATTGATTTTGAATGCACATTTATGTTTTTATAATTAATTTAATTCCTTTTTGATTTAATTGACAATTTTGTAATTTTTATTTAATTAATATGTCATAATATCAATTAAATAATTAACATAATGTTTATTTGCCAATACAATGTGATTTTAGGAATTAATTACTTAATCAAGTACGATGATCGATTAGGACCTAGGGTTTAGGTCAGATTAGTTCAAATTTGATAATTGTCTATTTGATTTATGACTTAGGTTTAATCAAGATTAGGGTTTCTTGATTAATTGCTGAGATTGGGGGTCTAGGGTTTATGTGACCATTTTTAGGTGATTACACATAGGAATCATGAATAAAACTAAAACATCTCAACCCATCCATACTGTTGGATTTGTCAGCATATCTTCTATCGGACCTCAAGAACGTTGTCATAAAAACTGTAACATCTCATAAATGTATTGCAAACCTATAGACAAAAAATGCTTTGAGTTGAGGACACCTCAACATTTCCTAAACACACTCCTATATGTGTAGAGAAAAATATCAAACTAGGAGTGCACACCAAACATTTTTCTGTCACTTTGTCAAATCTATCTGTCACATTATCTGCTAGTCTCAACACTTGTCCTCATAGCACATCCAAATCTTCATCCACACCTTTGTAAATTTACATACATATATTATATAACTTCTGAAACATCCCTCTATGTTCATAATCATTTATCTACAATACCCATACTTCATTGGACCTCTCAGTTCATCTTGCACCACTAGCTAAACTATCAGCAAATATGTTGGCATCAATAAACCAATCCTTTTGACCGGTCCTTCATATATGTTGTTATCAATGAAAACCCATACAAATTGCCAAAATTTTCCACCTTCAATAAATAATGATTAGATAGAAGGGATAGAAAATGATACACTTGAATAGATGTGCTTGTACATTAGATTCTTTTGTGTTTTTTTCTTATTCATAATGTGCTTTCCT
Source organism: Thuja plicata (assembly GCA_018584345.1). Lineage (NCBI taxonomy): Eukaryota > Viridiplantae > Streptophyta > Pinopsida > Cupressales > Cupressaceae > Thuja > Thuja plicata. The sequence continues at coordinate 2,200,120 of MU225477.1, forward strand.
CATGAGGTGTTTCCTATTTCTTTTTATTCTTTTACATTTCCTTAAAATACCATGTTAATATATAGAATCACTAAGAGGGGGGCTGAATCAGTGTAAACATGAAATTACTAATTAAACCAATAAACTAAAAAAGCTTTTAACCAACTTGTAAGCAATAAATCATGCAAGAGTAACTATGTAGTAGAAGTAAAAAAATTCAAACATCCACAAAGAATAACTCATAAAACACCTATTTTTATCATGGAAACCCTTGTAAGAGGGAGAAAACCGCAGTGGGGATGAAACCCACAAATCTCTTCACTATAGTAAAAGAGTTTCCTTGTTCAGTGCTTACAATACCCTATTAGGGGCTCACTCAATTAAGAGTGACTAGTACCTTGTTATAAGTACAAAGAGACTTGTTAAGATCTACCTCACTAGAGGATCTAGAAATCCTTAGAAGTCACCTTGTTAGAGGAGTTATACAAAATATTTGTTAAAGTCCACCCTGATAAGGTATTTAAACCTGCTAACCTATTAGAGTTATCCTTGAGCAATGAACTCAAATCACTGATCTAGAATGACACTAATTTCCTATAAGATCCAATTCAATCTATGAACTCTTGATGCAATAATCAACCTCTATCTCTGATCACAACTATAAAAACATGATCAACAATCCTAAATCACTAATTTAGCTTTCCTTTATATAACTATTTTTTAAGTCGGTTAAAACATTAAAAAACATCCACAAGTTGTCCCACAAATTTGAATTAACTCATGAAAATATATGCCAATTAAACATCACATGTTGGTCCAAAATGTAATATAAACATTTATTACAAAACAACAATAATAACTTAACTGCCTTGACCATCTGATCATTAGGAACCAATTGGTAACTCAACTGGTTCATATAAAAAATTTACCAAAATATTAAGTTTCACAAAATGTTGAGTTAACTGTCGTGGTCTTATATCCAAACTTATCTCACCAAAATAAGGCTATAGTAATGATTGCAAATCCCAATGTGCTACCAAACTCAATTTCTACACAAGACACAATTTTTTGTTGTCTTCATGTTCACCGGTTAGAACACCTGGCAAAAATTGCTTCACCTATTCATTATGTTGATTGGTAACAACAACCTATTCACCAAATCTAATAGGTTTAATAAGGTGCCATCAATGACAAACTTAAACTTATCATTTCACCTCCAAAATCCATCATAATGCCAAAAAAATCTCCCTTTGGCATTGATGGAAAAACATAGTGAAAATTCTTCTCACCGATCACCAAAAACATATTTAGAGCTTTAACCATCTGCTACACACTTATACCAATCATTTTTTGCAAATTTATTTTCACCATACCAATCAATCCCCCTATGACATAAATGAAAAAGGTACAAAATTGAGCTTCAGAAATGAAAACTTACCAATCAAAGCCTCTCTAAAATTTTCTTTTGTTGTAGCAAAGGAACTCTCCCATGATTTCTGCAAGAAAATGATGGCTTGAATCTATTCATGTAGAATAGAAGCTTAGTCCTCCATAGCTTGAAGAGTACTCATATCAGGTAACCCAAGTGTTACCTCTACATCTTGAACATTCTATTGCATAACATCAATTATGGGAATCAAATGGTTCTGCTGCTCTAGTAATGTAGTGATCCTCTTTTCTTTTTCTCCTTGCAATGTTTTCAACTTGTGATTTATCACCTTCACATGTGATCCATAGAATGTAGTTGAATGTGCAATAGGATCAAAATTAGAAATTAAATATTTAATCTCTTGTTGAGATTATTCCTCTTAAGCTCCAAATCTTTGGTAAACAATGAAAAATCAAAAACTTTGGCAAACAATTGACCAACTTCCTTCAAAGTTTCCTTTACCTATTTTACTTGAAGTGTAAGTTGTCCTTTGTATGATAAAATAGTTTCCATCAAATTTTCAGTCCTCTTCTTCTCATAATCCAAACTAGCTCTATTCATAGTTGCTTCCTCCAAACAAAAGACTTGTTCAATAATAGCACTTATCAACGTATCCATTTGTTCATTTTTAGGAGTAATCGGATCATATAAAATTTGGTACATGATCTTGTTGATCTACAAGCTATGCTTCCTATTAGCATCCAACACTTAGTCATTTATCTAGACATGTTAGTCGATCATCACTATGGCTGAGCTATTATACTAATGTTGAGCATTGTATAAGACTTTTATTTATGTACCAAGCAATAGTTACGGCGAAGCAAGTCAACAATTTCCAAGTACCCCTACAGTTTCCGAGCATATCAAATGTCTAGCATATTGATTACCAAGTTGAGAGGTGTGTTGAGCAACAAAATATGAACACCATTTTGACTGAGCACTAGAGGCCTCATATGCCAAGTGAAGTAGTTTTTGTATATGTGTTTGGAATGACACAAACACTTATGTAAACTATTTTGGCAAACTTCAATGTAAAAATTAATTATTGTCAATGTATTTAATGGAGTTAATTATGTGATCTAATAGATCATTGATCCCTATGCAAGCCAAGAAACCAATCAGGAAGAAGGAATGCTTAAGAGGAAAAAGAGATGAATCTAGATTTTTGATCTTGATTTAGAAGCTTCATCTATTTTCTATTTAAGGAAGCCTCAAATCCATAATGAAAAGGATGTATGAAGGAGAAGAGATAGTGTGTATGTCGAAGAAGCATAGATCAGAAAAAATGATCGAACAGAGAAGTGAAGGGTAGAACAGAGTTATCAGATTCATAGATTAGATAAGAATTGTAAAGAGGAGATCTTTAATTAGCATTTGAAGTGCAAACTTAAGGATTAGGTACTGATAAATTTTAGCAAGTGAATCAAGGTAAATATCTTAACATAGTGGTCCTAAAAAATCTTTCTAAATATCCTAACAAAGTGCTTACTTAGCTGTAAGTTTTTAATCATTTAATATAGGTACACCTAATCATATGTAAGCCTTTAATAGGGCAGAATCCTCATAGGGTAGATCATCAAAAGTGATCAAAACTTTGTAGCCCTAACAAACACACTTTGTTACTGCAGTAGTGAAGATTTGTGCGTGTCATCCCCACCCCAGTTTTTTGGTCAAGGGTTTCTAGGTTACCAAATCTTTGTGCCATGATTTTATCTTACTTCTTATCATGGATGTGATTACTAGTTAGATCTATTACAACATTGATGTTTATGTTTATAAGATACATGATATGCATGTTGAATCAGTTTGCTTCAATTGAGTAAAAGTTTTTAAGATTCTGATTCCCCCCCCCTCTCTTAGTATCTTACTTTCCTGATTAAGACTTCAACCAATTTATATCAGAGCTTTGTTGTCTTAAAAGAAGTCTCACCACTTGAAGAATTAGATCTTGGAAATGGAGGTTTATAAGTTTGGAAAAGTTATAGAGAATCAGAAGATTGAAATCCAACTTGCACTAAAGCAGCTTGAGACAACAAGAGAATAATTGAACAAATCCTTAACCAAAAGGAAAGAATTGGCAATTCACATGAATAACACATCATATCAAGAAGAAGACATTGAAGATCTATTTGAGAATGAGAACTCCAAAGAAAAGTATACAACTATAGAAGATGTATTGGAGAAGAACAAGACACTAAATAAAAAAGTCAAAAATATAAAGAGAGAACATGAAACATAATCTATAACACTACATGAGCTGATTAATTAGGAAAAGAAATCCAAAGAAGACAAGACCATGGCAGAAGAAGAAAAAATAAAATTGGCTACCAGACTTGATGAAAAAACATGTGATGTGTAAAGGATCATGAATAATAAATTGGACATGGTAAATCAAATGTCACTTGCAACTCAAGAGGTAAGAAAAAAAGATATGGAAATAACAAATCTAAGATCAGAGAACAACCAACTAAGAAATGAGTTGAGAGAAGAAAGAGAACTCATTGAAAGGATAAATAGACCTAATGAGGATGCAAGATATTTTTAGGATCTGATTAGAGCACCAACAAGAACTAATGACACTATTGGAATTTTCCTTACTGAGCATCCATCATCTACTGAAGAAGGTGAAACATCAAAATGTGGAGAACAGAGGAATGCAAAGAAAAACAACAAAGCTAGATGTCAACATTGTGGGAAAATAGGAGATACAAAAAACATTTGCAGAAGTAAAAATGGTAAGTCCAATCCTAACACAAAATTCAATGGATATTGTTTTAATTGTAAGAAATATGGACATCAGGAAAAGGAATGCAGGTCAAAGTCTAGTGCTGCACCTACTTCACCTAGATTTCAAGAACAATGTCAAAATTGTCAGATGTTTGTTCATAAATCCCAACAATGTAGATCCAATGCAAAATTGAAGTGGATATCCAAGAAACAAGGCAATGCACCTAAGAAAGTTAACACATACAATTGGGATTACAATACATGTCATAGTTTTCATTACTGTGGTGAATACGGTCACATTGTAGAAATTTGTATAAGGACACATTTTAGAGGTAAATCCAAGATTTGGATGAATGGTATTTTATTCAGTCATAGTTGTCACAAAGTTGGCCATACTCAAAGAGACTGCAGGACTAGAGTGCCAGTAGCTATCATTGATCAAATAAAGAACTAGTTGAATCAAACATAGAGAAAGAATGAAGAAACAAGTAGCAATGAAACCAATGAAATTGAGATCGCCCAATCCAATGAATCAAGCAATCACACTGCATCAACTTAAGGAAAGAAGGTATGTAAGGAACGTTTTTACAAATGTTATATCTTACACCATTTCCTAACATTAGTTGTGCTAAAGTCCATATCTGCATAATTTAAGATGTACTAGGACATATCTAAGGAAAGAACTAAGAAAAGAGTTGATATACAAAATGGGTGCGGAGCATCAATAATTTTTATGTAGCGATTGATTATTTTAATATATTCCCAGCTATCATATCGACCGAGCTGACAGCAGTGACCAAGTTGAGTATGTATAAACCGAGGTGAGGTCTTGACTAAGTGAATGGAGTGAATTAGTTTAATTGTTGCATAAGGACCAAGACAGTTGCATTTCAACCACTATGTACAAAGCATTTATTAAAAGACCTAATTCAACTATTTGAAGTTTTATAATGGATTTTTGGCATTCAGTTTCATTTCACCAAGCGATCAGAGAGTTTGGAGAGCAATTTCAATGTGACTGAGAGTGAGGTTTGGAAAAGATGGTAGAGATTGAACTGCTTGTCATTGGAAAATAGTGTGAAGTGATAATATTTGTGGTTACCAGGTTACACAGATTTCATCTTTCGAACCCTAATCATAAAAAATGGCAACTAGTTCATCCAATAGAGTAAAAAAAATAGGAAAAGAGTTGATAAATGTTTAGTTAGTGAGAAGTGATGCATATGAACCACCAATTTTTTTATCATTTCTTGAAAGTACGGTGAAGGGAGATCTTTATGGAACCCTATCATCGATTCTGCCCAAAGTTTTGATGATACATGATGTAATGGCATGTAATATGTGAGAAATGAGTGAGATAGGAGATTTTGAGCCATGGGAAGCCTACAATAAACTATGGAACAATAGGGCATTGAAGGCTGAACATCAGCACATTTCCAATAAAGGGTTAGTTTGTGCCCTAGGTTTTCCTCATGACTTCAAAGTTGAATGGATCAATATTTTTCTTAGCAGAGTTCATGACTTGCAAATCTGGTTAGAGGATGGGCCAGTGAAGATTATTAAGGAGATCATCCATCGCGTCACTAGTTACCCCACTCTTACTAGGAAGAGAACCATGTGATGCCAAAAAAAGTAGATAATTGAAGATAACACAAAGGCAGTATGGAACAAGAGAGGAATGATGATATCTACCATCATTTATGCTGAGATTGACTTTGTAGTGAGAGTAATTTCTCAAAAATTATATTATTCAAGCATAGCAGATAGTGTCCCCTATGTTGCAATAAACCATGCATAGAAGATTGTAAAGAAAGATCATTCATATGACCTTGTTGAGCTACAATTGACATAACTGGCATAAAATCTATCATCCATCAGGAAAGAAAATAATTCTATGTGTAAGTTCAGATCCTTGATAGTTTGCATATTATTTTATGTTAAAAACACTTTTGCTTCCATAAGAAATGTAGTATGGAGTGAGGACTGGCCTATTACACAACATATAAATGAGTTTATTCTTTAGTTAGGAGATAAATTTAATAAAGTAATGGGAAACTATTTTATTGAGTTTAAGAAGAAAATGAGGAAAAGGAACAAAACTCCTATATCTTTGGTAGAGAAGTACAATGAAGATGTTTGTTTTCTTGTGGACATTGATTTTACATATGTACAAGATTTTATACTGAGTGTAGCATGAATGAGGCCATTACCTAATGAGGTAAATGTTGATGAGGCATCTGCAGCCATTACAACTCTACTTGCAAAAGAAATTGATAAGAAGTCTAAGGTATCTGGAAGATATGAAGTAGAAAAAAAATTAGATCACTATGAGCTTGAAGTTTGCAACTATGGAAATTAAGAGAAAGAAGTTAGTAAACAATCTGGATAAAATAATAGGACAAGATGCAGAGGATGATGCACCACTAGAGGTCACAAAAGTTTAGGGTGAAGACCAATCAAGTGATTCTGAAAAAGATAGAGGATGAGGATGTAGGAGCACAAAAGAAGGGTAAGGAACCAATGGTTGTCGAGCCTTCAATAAAGAAAAGTACAAGGAATTTTCCTACTCCTCCTATCTTAACTACACCAAGAACAAGGGCATCCACAACTGTAAAACCTGCTGAGCAACAAAATAAAATAGAAGGAGAAGACTCTGGTAAGAGGAAACAAGTTCAAACTAAATTTGTGTCGAGTCATCCTATGAAGAGACCAAGAAGAAAGTTAATATTGGGAAAAGAGGATGATGATGAAGAAATGACAGCAACTGATGATGTCAGTAAAGTCAAAATTTCTACTCATAGGCATCCAACTAATGTGGATGAAATTTTTGAAAACATCAAAAGCTCAATAGGTTTAGCAGGATTTAAGTTCATCAAGTATGAAACATTAAGAAAAACTAACAAGGAAAATATTGAGGATTCTATGATGGAGATGTTAATAAAATTCAAGATGACACCTTTAGAAATTGGAAGTTCTATTCCTGATGAACTTTTGGAGAAAGTTGATGAGAAAGGGTAGTTTTCCATTATGACTGAGAAAGAGATAAGAGAAGGTACTTTAGGCCAAATAATGCCTGAGTTGACACACAAAAAAAGAAGAAAATTCATGGATGATTATACAAATAGGTTCATTCCTAAGATGAGGACATACTCAATACTGAAGAATGAAGTTGTTCAATAGATCCAAATAATTTGGAAGACAATCTTTGGATAGACAGTTATCAATAATATAAACCAAGATGCAAGAACATCTAGACAGATAGAGATAGATAAAAACAATACATAACTAAGTTAGATCATCTTGCAGAAGATAAAATGGAGAAAGTTGAAGAGAGTGAACAACAAGTTGTATTCATTGTTGAGGATGTACCTGAAGACACACAATTGAACATTAATACCTTAACCAAGGAAGAAGTCAAGGAAATAGCTACTACCAATGTAGCTTCTGATGTACACCTCCTAGGCACCAATCTATTCTTAATCTCAATTCATTATTATATAAATATTAAAAGTACACCAACTATGGATTCAACACTCCAAAGCACCATCATAATCATAGTTGAGGATTCATAGAATGTAAGTGTCGAGGAGAAGGATAATCTAGAAATCTCAATTCCACATTCCCCTACCATGGCTAATCCTGAAGTGACTACAGAAGATGGAGATATACTCACAGAAGACCAAGAAGATGGAGATAAACTCATAGAAGATCAAGCAGATAAGATAAACAAACCGAGGAAAGATAAGAGCCTAAAGAGAAAGAGAATATTGAGGCACTTGTACAACTCCCTATTGTTAAACTTAATGAACATAAGACTAGATACACCTTAACAGTAGGTAATGAGTACTCAAAAGGAGTTATAGTCTTAGTCAGTGTTGATACTAGTAGAGTATAGGAAGAGTAGAGACCGAGCATCAGTTCACCAGAGATTAAGAAGAAAAAGTCACATAAGAAGAATGACAAGTCTCCTTTCTCACTAGTCACACTAGATGAAGTTATAGTGCTTCCAAAATGGGACACTTATAACTTATGAGAATATGAAAACATTGCAAGATCTACTAAAAAGAAAAAGAAAACAAGAGGAACTATGAAGAGAACATTAACAGAAAAATGTATTACATGAAATCAAGGATATTTTTGTTGATGCATTTGACTTACAAGATATAGATGAGAAAAATCTTATTATAGATCAATTGGTTGATATTGTTAAGAAGGTGAACACTGATGATATAAAGGAAAATGTAAAACTAATGGAATGGTCTTCAAGAAATTTTGACAACAAAATTTTGGAAAAGGTTGCCACAGAAATAGTTGTAAAGAAAGTTGAACTTTCTGAGTTAATAATTATTTTGGAAGAAGTTTCAAATAATGTTTATTCTTTGTATAAACAACTATGTGATGTCAAATTCTTTACAAATGATAATAAACAACTTATTGAGAAGATAAAAGTAGATTTGAGGTCAACAATAAATTCATTGAGCATGGATGCAAGTTCCAGTTCCTTTCATTTTTCTAGATTGACTTTTTCCCATGGGAGATTAGTTGAGCTCATGGCTAATGATAGTAGCTTAAGGGAAATTTTGATTTCTATTCAAACCATGCTAAAACCTCATTTGGAGGTTATGTAGAGAGAATTGAAAATTGCAATAGAATTAGTAAAGACAGATCCACCCTCTTTTGCTGAAAGTATGGTTGATTTAGCTGCCCAGCTAGAGATCAAATTGCAGGTTTTGGAGTCTCTAAGAACTGGATGGTACAATGCTCTAGCAATTGTCCTTCATCTCCACAAACAATTTTTGGATAAGTATTGCCAGACCCTAGATGCCAAGAGTGAAAAAAAAAGGGGGAAATGAAGTAAAGAAAAAATATGAAGACATATGCAAATACATGTAATCTATGTATATTTTTGTATACCGATTCATAAACTTAGGGGGACTACTTTGTACTTGAGTACTATTTTTGTTAAAGTATAGAAAATTCATGACATTGTTTTTTCCACTAATGTCAAAGGGGGAGATTTTTGATCTCCAAGTTATGTTTCCTATTAGTGTCCAACACTTAGTCATTTATCTAGGCAGGTTAGTCGGTCATCACTGTGACCGAGCTATTCTACTAAGGCCGAGAACTGCATAAGACTTGTATTTTTGTACCAAGAAGTAGTTACTGTTGACAAAGTCAATGGTTTCTGAGTACCCCTAGAGTTTCCAAGAAGATCAAATCCCAAGCGCATTGATTTCTGAGTTGATAGTTGTGTCAAGCGACAGCATATGAACACCTTTTTGACTGAGCACAAAAGACCTCATATGTCAAGTAAAGCAAATTTTGTATGTGTTTGGAATGGCACAAACACTTATGTAAACCATTTTGGATGACTTCTGTGCAAAGTTTAATTATTTTCAATGTATTTAATGGAGTTAATATGTGATCTAATAGAGAATTGATTGATATGCAAGCCAAGCAACCAATCAAAAAAAGGGAATTCTTAAGCGAAAAAAGAGATGAATCGAGATCATTGATCTTGATCTACAAGCTTCATCTAGTTTATATTTAAGGAAACATCAAATCCCTAATGAAAAGGATGTATGAAGGAGAAGAGATCATGTGTATTCTGAAGGAGCATAGATTAGATAGAGTATTCAAATAGAGCAATGAAGAGAAGAACAAAGTTATCAGATGAGAATTGGAAAGAGGAGATTTGTAATTAGCATTTGAGGTGCAAGCCAACAGATCAGGTAGTGATACATTTTAGTAAGTGAATTAGGGTAAATCTCTTAACAAAGTGGTCCTAACAGACCTTTCTAAATCTCCTAATAGAGTTCTTACTTAGCTGTAAGTTTTAAATCCTTTAATCAAGGCAGACCTAATAGTCTGTAATCCTTTAATAGGGCAAACCCCTCAGTGGGTAGATGATAAGAAGTGATCAAAACTTTGTAGCCCTAATAGGCACACTTTGTTACTGTAGTAGTGAAGATTTGTAGGTGTCATCCCAACCCTAGTGTTTCCTTCAAGGGTTTCTGGGTTACCAAATCTTTATGTCATGAGTTTATCTTATTGTTTATCATGGATTTTATTACTAGTTATATATATATATA
>MU225477.1:2211445-2223248 GCA_018584345.1 Thuja plicata
TTCATTTGATTTAGAGATTTATTTAATTCCCTCATATTAAATACTATAGCCATGTTTGGTTTTTGGTTTGATCTGATTGGTCGATATTGAACTGAATTGTATGGCCATAGTAGATAATATAAATCAATGATAAAAATCACCTAGGACATTAAATTGATTAAAAGAATTATGCCAAACAGTAACAGGGTCATTTGGACATAACTCGAGGGCATGATCATACTTAGAGCAAATAGGGTCCATAGTTAAGACATACCGAAATTAGGTGGTTACAATATATATATATATATATATATATATATATATATATATATATATATATATATCCATGTTGAATCAGTTTATTTCAATTGAGTAAAAGTTTTGAATATTCTTATTCACCCCCCCCTTAGTATCTTAATTTCCCAATTAAGGATTCCAATAGATATAATAGAATATCTCGAGTTGTCTCCAGTACTTTAGCTTGGCTCTTTTCACTTCTTAGTTGGTCCCTTTTTTCTATTCTTTCAACTTAAGTATGTCTAATATTTTCATTAGTTAATTGGGACTCATCTTAGTAACATGAATAGGTCCTTGAATGACCTAAATATCCTCTTCCTTAATATCATCTTCAATCTCATCCTCAGGATCATCAATAGTCTTTCTCTTCACGTTGGAAATGGAACTCTCATCAAGATTAAATCTCCTTTTCACTAAATGTGCTTCTGCATTAGCCTCATCTTTCCTTTCAATATCACTAGTCTATCCAAATTTAGTATTTCAGGCATGTATCACCACCTCTATAACTTTATCCTTTGTCCTTCATCTTTACCTTGGACATGTGCAATTTCAGTATTAGGATCTTGTTGTGGTGTATAAGAAGGTAAATTACATATAATGTCTCCAATTACTTGTTTAGTAGAAACAAGTTCTTCTACTGACACCTCCTCTTGAGTAGTTTTTACTGGTTCATGTTCTTTCAATTTCTTCTTCATGACTTTGATTGTCTCATCATGAACTATTTGAGTCTCACCATTTAATATTCTGCATACTCTACTTATTGTCTTCAATCTAGATCTTATTGCCTCAATTACAAGTTTTATATCTTTATTAGGATATTCTAGCTTTAGTAGTATTAATGCTTGCTCCATCATTTCTCTACCTTGATTCAGAGCATGCCTTGATATAGCATCAATGTTTGTATTTAGTGTTCCACATATCATCTTTTATATTTAATTAGGTCCTCTACAAAACTTATGCAAATTGAATACAATATCATCTTCAATATTTTTCTTGTCTGCATCATCAAATTTTACATAGCACCAGTATACAACACTAACATTGTCATATTCCTTAATAATATCTTATATGGTATCTGCAGTCAAAATTCTGAAATTCTTAGGATTAACTAACTTCGTAGTTGTCATGGCAACTACTTAAGATTTCTTTCCAATAGGTTTCAACTCTTCTTTTTATTTTTCTGAATCAATTTTAGGTTCTTCTTCTTCAACATTAGGATTATTTTTTTATTTTGTCCTTAGACTCTTTATAACCATGAGTCATTCTTTTCTTTCTCTTGTAATTCCTTCTCTCTATCATAGGTGTTTTCACTGCTTCCTCCTTCTCTTTTAATACTTGAGGAACTCATATTAGTTCTACCTATTGACTTATCAATTGTAGGAGTTACAAACTCTACATCATCAATTTCTACAAAGACAACATAAGTTCCTTCCTATTCAGTCTCAAAATTCTTCTTGAACTTATCCATCATATCTTTTGTAATGCCACTTTGTTTGGCTAAATAATAAAACGTTTTCCTCAATCTCCTTTCTATCACAAGTTCTTTCAACTATGAATGAATTTTTAAATAGGTTTCTTCATAGGTACCATACCTAGGAGTACTGACATCAATCGGTTTGGACAATAACTCATCAACATGAAGTGATAAATATCACCATAAACTTAATAGCCCATCGGTAAAGCCCAATAAGTTCTTGGTTGTACTGTCCACATCATGCATGTATCAGTATTGACAATAAAAATATATCGTATTTATAATTTTATACAATACTAGTTGGGATACGTTCTCTCTCATGCATGTGTTTCTCAAAATATTTTAAATAACCCCACATAGTACTATTGAAGTCATTTCCTAACTTCCTTATGCATTTCTTAATCTTTACTACTGCATGTTTATCAGTTGACCACTAAATATGATGAATACCAAGCAAATGATTCTATAAATAAAAGACTATACATACCAATAGGGAACCAAACTTGAAAGTTTGTTTCTTTTCTTTCTTGATTCTCTCCATGTTCACAAACAACTAGCTTCTCATGACCTCACACAGGTTGTATCAAGCATTTTCCTTTACCATATGACAAGAAGCATGAATACCACCACCAGGAAGAATATTCAATTGGCTCGAGTAATAAACCTTATAACCAAACACCATCAAAGAAAAATTCACCTCAATGTCTTTGATTTCATTGATTGTCATAGCATGTTGGTTTGTTAATACTTTGTAAGATAAGTCACCTCACTAGCAGGAATAGTCCTTAGAATAGGTACATCACCAGTTGCAAAAAACCCTCTCACTGTCTAATGATCTCCCTATTAATATTTTTTTGTTTTTCTTTCCATAAGAACTAATCATGGACTCGACTCAGTACATATCTTATCTAATCAGTTTCAAAATCGTTAGGTAGGTCAGTAATATATGCAAATCCCTTATCTATTAGATATCTATGCTCATCCTTCAAATGAGCACCATCACATAGTTTGGTAAATATATTGAAGATAACATTATAACCAAGATCTTTAATCTTGATATGAATGAAAGATCTTACATCCTCAGTAAATACTCCACCATGAGGGATTGAAGGTAAGGTATGAGAAGGATCATTTTTTGTGACCTTGAGTGGATGAAATTTGAAAACTTGCCTTGGCTCCTCATTAATCTAAATCAACACAGGGGTGTCCATAATCCTAAAAATGATTAAAACAAAATTGAACCTCCACAACATAGAAAGATATTGCTTCATTTTTTTGTAAGATTTCTTCAAACATAGCTACACTTCAAGCACAAAAACAAGATCTTCAATTCACAACGACTTCAGAAAACTTTTAAATCTCTTAGAGAATGATCACAAATGCAATATTTATCTCGTAGAATGTAAAGTGAAAAATGAACTTCACTTATTCCCTTATAATATCGCATTACCAAGAAATAAATGAAAATTGTCAAATAGTAACCTTAACTAGTCACAATAGTTAGAAACATAAAGAGTTACTATGCCATAAACAAAATCCTTATGTGGTCTCATAGAATCATATGTAAGGTAATATACTTCATTGGATTCTTACATAACATCATTAGTAATATAAATATGCTGATAAATCTTACCACGCACACAATCTTAGGGGATAGATTATAGATTATAGATCTTACTTGATTTTCTCCCCCTAAGCCAATAGCTTTAACTTAGTCATATGTTGAAGTCTCCACAATAACTGATGTAGTGGATTTATATATCATTTTAGAAGATTTATATTCTCCTTTCTTTACACATGCATCCTTCATCTACTTCTGGATTCATTCAACATTTGCAACCTTCTTGCCTTTATCATTATCAGGCCTATTCACTGGTTGAACTCCAGTGTTATTTTTCTTTTCTCTACGAAACTTGGAAAGATGTCCAATATTATTTCAATTGAAACATGTCTCCATGGCCTAGCATTCCCTATAGTAGTTTGCATCCTACAATTTACTTCTATGTGTCCAAAGTTGTGACAAACAGAACATGTAACATTAAATTTCCTCTCTCTTTGGTAAGGGATGCCCATGTTCACAATTGTCCTTTAATTGTTGATTATATTCCTTCACTCATTATACTTATGACCATACTTGATACAATGATAAGAATTACCTTGAAAATCATTAGTTCTAGCACTATAACCAATAGATCTACCAAAATAATTTGCAAACCTAGGAACATAAGGATTAGGTTTAGACCATGAAACATTAGCAGTATGTCCTTCCTTATGAGAATTGAAACATACCAGTGTATAATTCCTCTTACCATCTTTATTGGTATTCACCTTAGATGTATAACTTTCTTCTAGATGAATCTCTTTTGTAACATATGTCTCACCGACTTCAAATTTGGAAAAAAAATTTCCTTTTTTTCTCATTATTTATCCTTTTTGTAGAGATTTTTTCATCAAGTTTAGCAGAACTCTTGTTTAACTTGACCAATTGGTTAGCACTCTTCAACCCTTCTTTCAAATTTCCATTCTCAACTCTCGAATCTTCATTCTCTCTTAGGATATTAGCATTTTCTTCATTAGAATCTTGTAGGTGCTCACTCAATGTAGCAACTTCTTTCTCAGATATGAAAAGTTCATCCACCTTAGCTGGTAGGGTTTCATCTTTGGATTTTAGGGCATCCTCTACAACTTTCTTAGCTTCAACTACAACTTTCCTTTATTCTAGCTCTTCACCTATTATTATTGAGAATTTTTCCAACTCCCTTTGCATGTTCTTTTTTTCTTTTTTTAGTTTGTCTAGCACCTTATGCATGTCCTTATTATCCCTAGCTAGTTGTTCATTTTCCAAGGTCACAACATCTACCTTTGATTCATCAGGTCCACTTTTCTTAGAAAGGTGTTCAATAAGATCTTGAATTTCAGTCAATTTTTTGAGCACCTCCTATATTTTAGACCTAGAGATCTTCACTTCGTCTTTAAGTTTCTCAATCATATCCCCAACCTCAACAAGTTGTCTTCTATAAAAATCCATGTCTTTGTTAATGATCTCACCCAAGTTGTTAAGCTTCTTAAAGGGCACTAGTCTCTGATACCAATTTTTAATATATAGAAGCACATAGAGGGGGGTGACTCAGTGTAAAAAGGAAATGTACTAATTCAACCAATAAACTAAAAAAGCTTTTAACCAACTTGTAAGAAATGAAGCATGCAAGAGTAACTATGTAGTAGAAGTACAAAAAAATTCAAACACCCATAAAGAATAACTCATAACACCACTATTATTATCGTGGAAACTATTATTATAGGGAGAAAACCATGGTGGGGATGACACCCACAAATCTCTTCACTGTAGTAAAATAGTTTCATTGTTCGGAGCTTACAATACCCTGGTAGGGGCTCACACGGTTAAGAGTGACTAGTACCTTGTTAGAAGTACAAAGACACCTATTAAGATCTACCTCCCTAGAGGATTTAGAAATCCTTCTCATAAGCCACCTTTCTAGAGGATTTATACAAAAGACTTGTTAAAGTCTACACTGTTAAGGGATTTAAACTTGCTAACCTATTAGGCTTATCCTTAAGCAATGAACTCAAATTCCTGATCTAGAAAGGAATTGCTTGCCTATAAGATCCAATTCAATCTCTGAACTCTTGGCACAATACTCTACCTTTGTCTCTGATCACAACCACAAAAAAGATGATCAACAACCCTAAATCATTGATTTAGCTTTCCTTTATATGGTTATTTTTAAGTCAGTTAAAAAATTAAAAACAATCCATAAGTCATCCCACAACTTTGACCTAAATCATAAAAAGTTGTGCCAATGACACTTAACATGTCATCCCTAAATGTAATAATAACAGTTATTACAAAATACCAACAATAAATTAACCGCCTTGATCATATGGTCATCACGAACCAATTGGTAACTCAACCGGTTAGTATAGAACAATCACCAAAATAATGAATTTCATAAAATGTTGAGTTAACTGTCACATTCATACATGCATACTTCTCTGACCAAAATATGGCTCCAATAATGATTACACCTCCCAATGTACTACCAAACTTGATCTCTACACATGACACATTCTATTACTATCTTTGTATTCACTGGTTAGAACACTTAGAAAAAATTGCTTCACCTATTCATCTCGTCGATCGGTAACAACAACCTATTCACCAAATCTAATAGAGTTAATAAGATGCCATCAATAAAAAACTCAAACTCATCATTTCACCTCTGAAATCCATCATAATGCCAACACCTTGTTGATCTATTTACACATGGTAATAAATGGACCAAATCTATCATGATATTCCTCTATTTGTATTTTAATTCTTCTATATATCATATTAATGAACTATGTTGTACATGTACTATTGTTGTAAATGCACCTTGTGTTTTCTACTTGGTGATGATGCAAAGTAGTGAGAATCATCTCTCTTTTTGGTCTCCACAATGTTGACCCAAAAAGACTTTTTTTTTCATTTATCTTATATAATCATCTTTCATTATGCTCATAGTTCTACTACCTTTGGGAATGAGATCAATTCATTATGATTATTCTTGACATACATGAGTTACCACATATGCATGCTGACACCAAAGTTAGTATATCCCTTATGTGTATTCTTTGGTGTGTGATTTATTTCCCTTGATTTGTCTTTGTTTTGGAGTGTATAATAAAGGAAATAAATATATAGTTTGAGTACATGTATGCTACCTTAAATTCATTTCTCCTAGAAAGGCATCCAAAATTACTTCAATGTGGGGGTATTGTTATAATAACTGAGAGCAGGGGTGAATCAGTGGCCTTAAAAATAATCCCAATAATTTCAACCAAAACTTATATCACAAATATAATATCCTCTAGTTATCTTTAAGTCCTTCAAGATGTATGCCTTTAAGTAATTCTATCAAATATATACTAGGTTAGATATACTATTTCTCTTTTTCTAAGCTTTACCAAATATCAGTAATTAAACTTAGTGTTTACCGACCAATCCTGTTTTAGTAATGTGTAAATAATAACATCAAAGAAATGAACAATAAAGGTATTTGACACATTGATTTTTAACGTGGAAACCCTGTTAAGGGAAAAAATCACTTGGGATTGGTAACCCAAAATTTTCACTCTTCTGAAGTGAGCTCGGTGAAGAGCCAACCTTGTTAAAGGTTACAAACACACTGTTAAGTGTGACCATGTTAGAGAATTTAAAAATAAAATTTTATCATTTGACCTAGCATTCACTATGTTTTCAACATGAAAACCTTTTGATACTCTTGAGTATCTCAATACAATAAGGATGGTTAAATCCCACTCAGTTAAGAGGTTTTTTTGAATCAATGGTTAAACTGAAACAGTAAATGATATGTTCAACAATAAAAATTTAACTTGAAGATTTTCATATCTATTGTTAGTCCATAATACCTCTTTGATCAATGTTCTCTTCAATTCATTTACTCCCATTCTTTCTTCTTTCTTCTTGGTGAATGCTCTTTCTCTATTTCTTGGTGTCTGCTGAATTCTTGGCTCTGTCCTTTAGTCTGTATGATCAGATCTGCATGAAGACTTCTATCTTCACCAGAATTATATTCAACATTCCTCTCTTCATAATTAATTACTTGTATCTTTATATAGACATGATTTCACCATTCAATATCCTTAATTTCTTCATAGATCACTTCTTGATCCGCAAATCTTGATGTTCTTTCTTTAATATTTAAAGCTTTCTTTAGTTTTATTTCATAGATTTCTCCATGAAAAATGTGAATAAAACTATCTTTAAATCTCCTTCTTATCCTTAGTTCAAATGGTCGATGAAAATAAATCAATCAGTTAACTTTAAATATAGCTCCTGCCAGCTAAGTGTTTTGTCATCTTCTAACTCCAGTTGATTTCGATCATCAAATCTTAGTTTGCTCAATAAAACTTGCTCAGGTACAACGGATCTTGGGTACCAATGTGTCCCTTAGGTAATACTATCTATCGATGTTGTTTGTCCATTGGGAAACAAATTCAATTTTTCTCGGTGACCACTTTAGTAATGCTCAGTGTTGTTGCATTCGGTATACATTATGAACTGCATGGGGTTCTCTTTCTGTCAGTGTGCACTGTGCATCAATGTTTATTGTCACTCGGTGTACACTGAATTTTTTATGTTTTACCAATAACATAACTTTTGTCTCTTTGGTTTCTTGAATTATATGACAATATGTATATGATAAATCATAACATATTAAGTTGACATCAATGAAAATACAATGCATTAACTAATTTAATGTCTTGCATTTATTTTTTGCATCTCGGTGATCATCAACTTATCATCTTCAAACATTTAATCAGTTATAGTTCATCAATCTCTCCCTTTGGAATTGATAGAAACATACTATCAAAACAATATTAAATATTTAATGTAAAATATGTCATAACATACCAAACTTATTGTTCTATAACCAATTCAAATATCAAACTCTCGGTAAGCTCTTCTAGCTTAGATTTGATTCTTGCAGAGTGCTCTGCATTTCTTTGGTGCAAGAGCACCTAGGTAGGTCTAATAGAGGACCTAGGGTTCCTAATTTTTTTTTTCTTATAGTGGTCCTAGCCAAACCACTAGTGCAATAAGGGGACTAAACAAGTCCTAGTGTGAAGTGTGTTAGTTTAGGATGCCTTAATAGGTCCTTAGTGACCTTATTTGAAATATTATCCACATTAGGTCAAATAGGGTGTTTTTATGCATTATGATGTAAAATTGGAAAATTAAGGGACTTGAGGTCCTCTTTCAATGTTCTAATACCTTAGATAGGCATTTGGTTAAGTTTGGTGGACTTATGACCAAGTTTCGATAGAAAATCCAAAAAGATGTAAAAGTTTTCAATGTTGTCATTGACAACGTTGACAACATTTATTGCATGATTGCAAATTTGGGCGATTGGTTTCATAACTATCTGAAACAATTGATTTTGTGTCCTGGTCAAGTAATTAATGCTATCCTCAACCTTTTGAAAGGGTTGGCTTAATTTTTTCAGAGTGTGTATGGACTGGAGAAGTGAAAGAATAGTCACAATTTCTTATTTTCTGAGCATTTGGTATTTTAATGGATTGAATCACTTACTATAATCCATGGAGGTGCAAGAGTAGTTGTTTTTAAGTTTCTGTTTGGTTTTGGATTTCCATTTTGTAAGCTTTTAGTTAGTCTTGTAAATTATTTTCTTTTCTGTCTAGTCGCTGGTCTGAACCAGCCAACTAGTGAAGATGGGGTCATAGATCCTCTTCCCACCATGGAATCTGCACACGCCTTTGGAATTAGGGAGATGACTACTTGTACATATTGTATAGTGAAGGAGGGGTCCTGGAAATAAAGCAAGAAATTTTTAAGGTGATGCCCTAGGTGAGCCAGAGTTTCATGGATAGGGATCACGGTGAGTTGCAAATATGATAAGGAGGATTGAAAGCATTGATAGCTTCAGTAAAAGTGTTGTGAGAGGTAGACACATGAGTCTTGAATTTCCAAATAAAATTAGAAGCACTGGTGAATGATTCTTGGTGGTAGAAATAAGGATTATGTTAGACAGGCTTGGAATGCCTTGAAACCCTTAATTTTGGGCATGATTGTAGGTGGTATTGTATGAACAGTTTGGGAGCCAAAGACTTTGAAAATTCTTTAGGTATATGTAAAGTGTGTTAGGATCAAAAAAAAATTTCCACCTTGTTAAGGACTTTTTCAAGTTGTAAAGATCTAAATTTGGTTTGTTTGGATCTCCTAGATAAGATTTGCATAATGAGAATTACATAATGAAAGAGATCCTAAGTCCAACATCAATCTATTACACTTAATTATTATGAAAAGAAATGAAGGGTATTTGCAAAGAATAATGAGATAAGATACCTAACTCAAGACATATCAGATCTAGAAAAACTCATTTTTTGTAGCCTGTGTTGGGTTTCTAAAAAATATGAAGGATGACCTAGAACAGAAACGTAGAGACAAACAAAACCCAGAAATATTTTTCTGATCTGACACCGTCTTGTGAAAAAAGGTCAAACTTGACCCACAAATGTCACCCCTGACCCAATAATATCAACACTGACTTGCACTACCTGGATAGAGAATCTATTTTCAGATCCTGATAGTTCACTGAAAAGGGTACTCGAATCTAGTCTCAGATTGACTGTTCTACACCTGTAACTCCTAAAAATAGCACCTACAAAATATCTCAAGAAGAGGGTTTTGGGGTGGCTATATAGGGTTTTTCCTTAGTCAAACCCCCATTTTGGTGATATCCACCTCCATGAATAGCCGAATATAGAAAGTATATGTGTGCGTGTTTTTCTCTTTGGAAAGAGTATTTAAATATGTAATATCAAGATCTAATCCTCTAGATTAACAATCCTAACATACATATAAATGAGAAGGAAAATACATAGATTTGAATGTGATAAAGAAAGAATACCAAGCCCCCAAGGCTAAAGTACTCCTATCAATTCACAATCCATAGTTTCTATCCCATGATAATGTCCTTTGAATGCTTGAATGTTGAGAATAGGAGATTTAAAGAGAAGAGCACCTTCTTTCTTCAATGAAGATCCACAATAGCTTGTCCACCAAAAATGCTTGAGAATGGATTTAATATGTCCTTCTAGCTTGTCCTTCTATGTCATCCTCTTTTTTTAATTTCATCATCATGGCATCATGTCATCTCCATATTTCATTTCATGTTCAAATGAAGGCAAAAGAGAGTGCTTATATAGAAATCTCACTATAGGTCTCCTATGGCAATGCAAGGCACCCAAATTCAAATTTCACCTTGAATTATGCTCCAATTTCAATCACCAACCAAGGAGGGGATGAACTAGATCAAATATCAAAGAAAACACTTCCGCATCTGAACCTAGGGACCCATTTTAAGTTTAGAACCCCGATAAGCTCCAGATTTGAAAGCGGGGACCAAAACCTGAAAGAGGTCTATGTTGACCTCGCCCTTGACCTAGGTCAAGGTTGAGTTTGACCCTGACCTAGGTCAAGGTTGACCTTGACCTTGACCTAGGTCAGGGTCGATCTCGACCCTGACCTAAGGTTTCAAACAGGTCACCAGAAAGTGTCTGTGAGATTCCTAGGTCAGCCGAGGACCTAGGAAGGTGAGGGAATCTCCCAGAATGTTGGGATGAAGGCCTAGAGGCCTAGGAAGAGCATGATAAGGCCTAGGAGAAACAATACATAGGTCCTACCTAGAGGAAAGAGTCATGGAGAGGGAAATCTAGGAGAATCCATAAGATCCTACCCTAATTTCACTTACACATGCATAATCACGCGCAGATGCATTCCTAAATGCAAATCTAATATGAAAGCATACTAAATGAAGGTGCTAAACCTACCAAAATGGAATTTCTTCCATTTTAAGATGATACACAAGTTATTTGATTTTTTCACCAAAATAGGCCTAATTGCTTGTAGCCCTATTTGGGAAGCAATTGTTGTGTTTCTTGGAACTCAATTAGGGTTCCAATGAAAATTGTGTTTGTAGGTATTGAAAAGGATCTTAGTGACATCCTAAAAGCCTACTTCTCTCTATGGAGTGATTTTTGATCATGTTGGTTCTGTTTGTGAGGTTTGTGAAGATGGAGCAAGAAGGGCTATTGAGAGCCTAGGAGGAGTTGTGGTTCTACTTGATTGGTGTTCACAAGTATAAAGGAGTAGGATATTGGGAAGTGAATTGTAAGGAGAGTAGGGTCAGTCTAAAACCTTAATAGGTTAGAGGAGTGGCCTAAGGATACCCTAGAAGAAGACAGGGGACTTGTATTACATCATAGTGGTATCATTGAAAGTTAAAGACTCAGATGTGAGTGTCAAATGATGCACCTATTGCCTGCGACACAACACTTCAATAAGTCATTATGTTAGTGTAAAACAAGGATTAGTGAGAATATAAGAACAAAACCCTAACATCAACCTATTGCTCCCTATCTAGGAAGAGTTTGAAAAATGCCATAATCATGCCCTCAGATTATGCACCATTCAGTGACAATACACTCCTAAGAATGAGAGATTTA
>MU225477.1:2243658-2285664 GCA_018584345.1 Thuja plicata
TTAATTGGGATAAACCAAGGTATCCCTTAGATTCCTCCTTAAGAGGAATTAACACAAGTGGCACACACTTTATGAAATGTGGCATACATAGATATGGGAGTTACCATGCAACTCCTTTCTCACATCTTTATTAAAGAGATGTCTCTTCTTCTCTCCTTAGTCTAATGAGGTTTCGTCATCTTCTCAATTATTGTATGAGCAATACACACTCTCTCTCTCCTCTTCTTAGGCTTTTCATGCCTCATTCATAATTTCACAAGGGGTTTTCTTTGCTTTCCCCTTTCAAATATCTTGTCTTTTTGTGTTGGATATTGGAGCTTTCTCTCTCCTTGTTTATGGTAATATTTTTTCATGCATTCACTCGCTTAGATTCTTTCCTGGTATTGTCTATTTTTTACATATTTCTTTCCATTCCTAACATCAAGCATTTCTATTTCAATTTCAAGGTTAATTCACCAATAGGGGTTTGACTTAAGAAAACCTCTTTCCATAAATATTTTCTCTTTTTTTGTGCATGCAAGTGACATGTGGTGCAAGTGTAGAAGAAGCTATGGGGAGGTCCGACTAAGTGCTATAGATTGACAATATTTTCATCAGAAGGGGTAGGGTCAAAGGAAACAATACTCCCCCTTGACCCTTTGGGTCACCCCTTATTTTCCTTTTTAGACTAAAAAATTAGATTACACATCAGCCTCTATCTTGGCTTCCCAGATCTAGTCCCAGAACAAGATTCTCTATTTGTTTTTTTACTACATGCGTAGAAAATCATCTCGCTTTTCATGCTTTCCCCAGATCTTGCATTTTCCATTCTTATTTGTAGAACTTCATCCTCCGTTACAGTGAAGGATCACTACACCCATGTATTACTCGAACCTCCTTGAGCCTAGTTGATCATCTTCCTTCCAATGGATGAGACAATATAAGGGTTAGTTTCTTGGTTTGTCCATTCATCATAGTGAATCATCTCATTACCCTATTTTATTTCATTAAAAAAATACATAAAGATACATCATCACATTATATGTGAATGTACTTTAAAATCAACTATTGAAATTAAAATTTTGTAGAAACAAAGATCAAATTGAGCATATATTTACGAAAACATTGCCTATAATAAAATTTGTCATACTAAGACATTATTACAATAAAAAACCATTGTGAATGAGAAAAAATTGTCAATCCTGATAAATTACCCCAGTCGAGATTCTGATTTTCAAACACAATGAAAGTCTGGCTGTAGCTCTGAAGATCCCTTGGTTGCAATGAATACCTCTTCTTTTTCTCTTATACTAGCTGAAAAAACTATTTGTCAATTCTTGTCACAATGTCTACCAGTGAATGGGGAACAACTTGATTAACAACCTATAAAGCATGCACGTTCATGATTACCTAAAAAAGATTCTACTTTAACTCAATTATCTCAAGTGTTATGGTGAGATGAAATTGGCTTCAAAGAATTGGAGCCATGGTATTTTTCAGTTTTGTAATTGTTGGTGATTGTTAAGGTTTATTTGCAATCATTAAATAATGATAAAAGAAAAACTAAGGATCTGTTTTCTTGAGATTGTTCAAGATAAAATTTTAAGAAGCCCATAAATAAATGATCCACTTCATCAATTCAACAGGAGTATTTGTTGTTGGTATGCAGGGCTCTCAAGAGTTCCATAGTTTGAAGCCATCTACTGATGTGTTGTTGTTAGTATTAGGGGTGCCAACTGTTATTTTTCTTTCTGTATTTATGTCATTAATCTATACAACAATTTCCTCATTATATTAAATTCTACTACTTTATATAATCTTATATTAAAAAAAAAAATTAAACCCTTCCAAAATCCCATCATTCTTAATAAAAATTACTAAAATTACATATATTTAAATTCTATCCCATGATAGATCTCATGTCGTTTCTGAAAACATTGCTGTGGCCAATGCTAAAATTGTCAATGTTAAAAAAATAGAATCCAATTCATACCTTAAAGAAACCCCATTCTTCACAAGCCTTAGCCATTTTTCAAATCTCTTCTTCTCTGTGTGATGCTTGTGAAATCTTCCTCCTATCAATGACAAAATTATTAGTCCCTGCCATCTAATGGCAGGGACTAATGTTCTCGATACGCTATTGTGAATTAATGCCCACTTTGGTAGTTGTGAATTAAAATAAACTTCCACAATTAAATTTTCAACTATTTCATTGGCTGTCTTCCTTTTTCCTGGTACTCTTTTTTATTTTCTATCCGGGAAATTTGACCTAAAATAGGGCTCCAGGGATTGAATCATGGAAATTTGCAGGGGCAACAGACATGTCACTTTTGGAAGGTTTCCTGTGGCATTTTGCAGTTTTGACATGTCTTTTGCATGCACGCGTAATAGGGCGCATGTTTGAGATGACAGATGACATCCAACATGCCCCTCTAAACCATTGTCTATGCAGTAGCTAGAAATGCCTTCCTGTTGTTGATCAATAATTGTGCTATGCGCATTCTGTGGTCCGCTCAAGATTTTGGTGAAGATTTTTCCGCTCAACTGCAGTATTTCTTGTGTATTTTGATGTCCAACATTACACATTTTTAATGTCTGATATTACACATTTTTTTAACCCTAACCTCTACTTTTCACATATTTTGGTCTTCACGTTACAGATTTTGAAATGCTCTGAGCTGTAAGTAACAGTCTCCTTTTGTTTTGCCTCCATGTGCATCTCTTTCAATCGTATTCATTTTAGTAAAGTTGTCATTTACGGTTTCTTTCAAACCCTTATAAAAAATTAGTGTTTCAGATGCGAACCCTAATGCAAGTTTTGTATATCCCTATCATGATGCGGGCTCCAAGACATGAGTGTCATTAAGGGTGGGGGGCTTGATGTTATTGCCGATAGGGCCCCAACTGGCACAACCGAGCAACATTGGAGTACATAGTTAGAACAATAAAGGAAAGAAGGGAGGATATGGTACATAGAACCATTCATGTCTAGTAATACTATAGGAATATTTTCCCGTTTAAAACATCATGAAGCTCATGTATGTGCATCCATTGTTACAAGAAAATGACTACAACACAGTTGTAAAGTTTCCATGTGGCTTCATCATAAAACACCATGATAGCTATAATGTGTATACTATAAATGAGAAATTTAGACTATCCTCGATTTCCACTAAAAACATAAAGCGGCAGTAACAAAAATGTAGAAGGAAAAATTAGTGCCTCTACCTTATACAATAATAATGTAAAATAAAGCTAATAGTAATAAGAATATTACAGGAAAAAATATTATAGTTATTATTTCTTATAATCACTGGCTACACGCTAGAACTACCTAACTACTAGAAAAGTAGCCACAAATTTGGGCCTAAGAAGGAAATCCTTCAACTTTCACCGGTGGCTCTCTCTCCCTCTCACAAATCGGATTGTGAATGCATATAAAACAACAACTAACCAAAAAAAAAATACAGCTCACTGCCTTATTTATACTACTCTGTATTACAAATGTGGTTATAAGAACAAATATGATTTATATTTTCCCTGTGCTTGCTTGCATGTTTCAAAATCCTTACTTTAGTTGTATTTCCAACATATTATGAAATCATCTTGTTCAGTGAAATGACACACCCTTGTGGCTTCTGCCATAATAGCTAGTGCCTTGTTTATATCTACTAATGCAAATGTGAATCCCCTTGGAATGGATGTTTTTCCAATACTTGGATAAGGCCCTTAGAGAATATTCATACACTTCGTGCCATTTCACATTGGCACCCTGCAACTTTGAACCCTCCCTTAAACCTTGTCGTTGCCTAGGAAAATTGCTACCTGGGATCCACCACAAAAGCCCCTTTTCCAATAACTGAGAGGGGGGGGGGGGGGGGGGGGGGGGGGGGGGGGGNGGGGCGGGGGTGGGGGTGGGTTAGGGGTGAAATAGTGGCCTCAAAAATTAATCATTCAATCAATCCTTAAAACTTGTAACCACAAATTATGCCTCTAGTTATCTTTTGTCCTACAAGATAAATGCGTTGAAATACTTTTATTAATTTACTACTTGTTAGATTTATTTCTTAAACCTTCTTTTGTATGTTTACCGATAAGTAGTCATCTATTTACCGAAACACAGTAAATATGTAGAGTATACTGATCAATCTAGAGTTAACTATGTAAGATGAAAAATAGCAAAGAAATGAATCATACATACATAACACATGGATTTTTAACGTGTAAACCTTGTTAAGGGAAAAACCATTCGGGCCGGTACCCCAAATTTTCACTCTTCTGAAGTGAGCCCTGTTAAGATACAACCATGTTAAATGTTAAAACACTCTGTTAGGTGTGACCTTGTTAAAGGATTTATAAATAGTTTGTCAACTAGTATCTGACATCTAATGCTACAATCCTTGATCAAACACTCACTTGGCCTATCAATAGGTATCGGTCATATCCAATGCTACTTTTCTGATCAAACTTTTTGATACTCCTTGGGATGTATCTCAATTGTAAAAGACTTTTAAGTCCTACTCGGTAAGAGGCTTATATGCTTCAATGGTTAAACTGAAACACTAATGATTTTTTTATACATACAACTCAATTGCAGATTTTTAGATCTATTGTAATTCCATTACCTCTCTGATCAATATAATCACTAATACCTTTGCTCCATAATATTTTTCTCTATGATGCTTGTCTCACTGTTCGTCGGTGTCTGCAGAATCTAGCTCTTTCATCAGCTTGTTGATCAGAACTGAAAGAAGATTTTCTTCTCCTTCAGATTTACTTTAGCATCTCTCCTCTTCTCTCTTTTTCACCCCAAATAATTTGTAATGAAATGGGTTTGTCTCTTATAGACATGATTTCCTCTTTTCTTGGCTCTCTTGATCTTGGCATGTTCAACAATCTTTTCCAATAGATTTAAAGCAAACTCCTGATTTATCTCAAAGAGTTCTTCACAACTGGACAAATCAGCTTTAAATCACTTACTTATCTCTGTCTTCATCTGGATGATTAAAACAATGATAAGTATTCATTGATTCTATCTTTAGCTTCTTGACAGCTAGGCATTTTATCATTTTTTGAACTCTCTATTCTGTCGGTCAACACTTCAATTAGTCATCGGTGATAACTGACTATTTCGTCACTATGACTTCAGTTGTCATTGGGATCTCTGTCCTTTGTTTTCTCCATCGGGCAACACTATATTTCTTTCTGTCAGGTTACTTTGTGTTTTTTCTCATCAGGCAACACTGTAAGTCTACTCGTCGGTAATACTGTGCATTTCCTCATCGAGTAACACTGTGAATTTTTTCTTTTACTCTGACTGTCAGGTGTATTCCATTGGTGTATATAGTCCCTTAGTGAATACTTGATTTGTATGCATTAATGATAGCATAACCTTGATTCATGAGTTCTTTGAATTCTTTGGCAGTATCTCCATGGCCATACACATTATATTAATTTGACATCAATGACAATACAATATATTAACTGATTTAATGCCTTGCATGATCATCAATTTAACATCTTCAAACATTCAATTAGTTACATGTCATCAATCTCTCCCTTTGGCATTGATGGAAATATACTAAATTATCATACTACACTATTGCTAATATAATATGAAATATACAGTTTCATCAAGCTTTCCTAATGTAACTATTACAAATGTCTGGCTTTCGGTAAGCTCAAATGGCTTTGATTTGATACTTGGATCTTTCCATCTATCTTCAATACATTCACTAGATAGATGTAGAATATTTATTTCTCTGATGTGATGTGTTCTCCTTATGTGTCAAATTCTCTCCCTTTGATTGTTCTTGTCTTTTGACATTTTCTCTCCTTTTATATTTTCTCTCCCTTTCTGGTTGCTTCTCTCCCTTTGGATAATCTCTCCCTAAGATGATAATGGATATAATCTCTCCCTTTGTCAGTATGATTTCTCTATTTGTCAGTTTGATAATGAGATATCTCTTTCCCTTTGACATTAATGCCAAATGAATCATGTTTATCCATAATATATTTATGAATTTCCCAATTTATCGATAATATCTCTGGTGCTCGGAGTAGATAAATACCTTGCTGTGTATAAATTTATTTTTGAAGTTCATCTCTTTGCTTGCATCAACATGAATGATATTATGATAATATTTAGGTTGATGCAGCCTTCTGGTTAGCTTACTAACTAGTAGACAAGGGTATGACCCCTAGTCTCTTTCTTAAGTACTCAAATGCATCCTTGGGTAGTGGCTTGGTGAAGATATCGACCAATTGTTCCTTTGATTGCACATACTCAAGTATCACCTCCTTTGCCTGAACTTGTCCTCTCAAATAATGATACTTGATAGCAATATGCTTTGTTGTAGCATGCATGACTGGATTTTTTGATATTTTTATTGCACTCATACTATCACAATAGATAATTACTAGTTCTAAAATTTTCATATGCATACCTTCCAGTAACTATTTGATCCATGCAATATTTGAGCAGTTTACAACAACAACAACATACTCTACCTTTGTAGTAGATTGTGAGATGCATCCTTTCTTCTTGTTGATCCATGTGACAAGTCTGTCACCCATGAAGAATGCTCCTCTAGTTGTGCTCTTCCGGTCATCGAGATTTCCAGCCCAATCAACGTGTAAAGACCTTAAGTTCAAATTTGCCTTCTTTTATATACCATAAGCCATATTCCTCAGTATTCTTCAGATATCTTAGGATTCTTTTCACAGCTATTATATGTGATTCTTTGGGATTAGCAAAAAATCTAGCAACTATTCCTACTGCATATGCAATATCTGCTCTAGTATGTACGACATACATGAGTTCTCCAATCATAGATCTGTACAAAGTCTGATTTACCTCTGATGAATTGTCCTCCTTTGTTAGCTTACATCTAGTTGCCATCAATGTTCTAACTAGTTTGGATTCTTTCATCTTGAATATTTTTAGTACTTCTTTGATGTACTTGGATTGTGTAATAAAAATACCTTCATCTTGTTGCATGATCCGCAGACCAAGAAAGAACTTGATCACTCCAAACATAGACATCTCAAACTCTTTTCTCATCTCATTTGTAAATGATTTTCATAGCATATCATTTCATCCAAATATGATGTCATCAACAAATATCTCAACAATCAAAATGTTAGCATCAATATCTTCCTTCAAATAAAGATTACTGTTTTCACTAGTCCTTACAAATCCAATACTTATGAGATAAGAATGAAGTCTTTCATACCATGCTCAAGATGCTTGTTTCAATCCATACAAGGCTTTGTGTAGCCTACATACCATGATCCTCTTGTTTGTATCAACAAACCCTTCTGGTTTCTCAATGTATACCTCTTCCTCAAGTATTCCATTTAGGAATGTAGATTTGACATCCATTTGGTATACCTTGAAGCCTTTAAATGTAGCATAAGAAAGCAATATTCTTACTCCTTCTAGCCTAGCAACGATGCAAAGGTCTCTCCATAGTCAATTCCTTCTTGTGCATACCCCTTGCATACTAGTCTTGCTTTATTTCTTATGACTTCTCCATTCTCTTTCAACTTATTCCTGAATATCCATTTTGTACCAATGACATTCTTGTCATCTGGTCTCAGTACAAGTGTCCATGTCTTGTTTTTCTCTATCTGCTCAATTTTCTCAATCATAGCACTTATCCATTCATTATTATCTAGTGCAACATTGACAAATTATTGCTCATAATCACAAATAAGACATCTTGTATTTAGAGACTTACTTCTGGTTCTCATACCAACTTTCTTATCTCCAATGATTTTTTCTTGTGGATGGTTCCTTCTGAAATATCTTGGAAGTATAGGTTCAACTCTTTGTCTATCAGCTTGATCATCATTTTGTTCTTCATTCTATTCTCCATCGCTTTGTGCATCATCTTGAGCAATATTCTGATCGTCGGTATTTGCAGCCTGATGCTCAGGTGCAATGATCTATTGCTCGGGAGCTCTACATTTTTGGTCAAGTAGGGTGTCAGGTTCCTCATTGTAAGTGAACCTATTGTAGTCCTTTGGTTCTTTAGTGCTTTCTCTTTCATTCTTCTATGTGAATTCATCTATCTTTACATTTTCACTTTCAACAATTTTTTTAGAGGCTTTGTTTAGACATTTATAAGCCTTGACCTTGGTAGAATACCCTAGAAATATTTCTTCATCACTCTTGGAGTCAATTTTTCTATTTCTATCATATTTTAAGATATAACATTGACCCCAAAATTTTTGAAATAACTTACATTGGGTGTATATCCATACCATAGCTCATAAGGTGCCTTTTTGGTGTCTTTTTTCAATTACACTCTATTTAATGTGTAAACAGTAGTACTGACAGCTTCTCTCCATAAGATTTGGGTGATGCCTTTCTCTATCATCAGTTTCCTTGCACAATCAACTATGGATCTGTTCCTTCTTTCAGCAATATCATTTTGTTGTGGTATTCTTGGTGCAGAGTCCTGCCTTTTGATTCCATGCTCATTGCAAAAGTTAGTGAATTCATCTGAAATAAATTCCCCTCCTCTATCTGATCTTAAGAATTTTAACTCCTTACCACTTTGCTTCTCAACCATTTCTTTGGATCATTTAAACATCTTAAATGCTTTTGATTTATCATTTAGAAATATAATTGTCATCATTCTAGAAAAGTCATCAAAAAAGAGAATAAAATATATATCTCCATAATAAATTTTTGTCCTCATAGGTCCACATAAATTAGTATGGACTAATTCTAGAATTGCATCAGATGTATGGGTTTTTCTTTTAAAACTAGACTTTGTCATTTTACCTTTTTGAAAATTCTTACACATGATCTTGTCGAGCTTGGTCATCATCGGTAAGCCTCTAACATTTCTCCTTTTTCTAATCTTTATCATGTTGTAAAAATTCACATGACACAATCTTTTGTGCCACAACCATATGTCTTCATTTGTAGCAATCAAACAAGTGGTTTCGGTATCATTCAGATAGAATAAGTTACCTTTTGTCTTCTCACCGGTACCAATCAAATTTCCTGATTTGTTAAAGATATTTGCCTTCTTATTCTGAAATGTTACTTTGTGACCTAAATTATTCAACTGAGAAACACTCAATAGATTATAATTCAATCCATTTACCCAATAAATATTTTCACATTTTATCTAGTTATTCAACATTATTGTTCCTCTACCTTGAACTTGACAAGGTGTGTCATTACCCATTCTTACTGAACCATCTTTATAGTATTCAAAAGTCTCAAAATTTTTCTTATCACTGATCATGTGGTGAGTGTAGCCACTATCTATGATCCAAATATCATTTTTACTAACTTTAGATATGAGAGTCATTTCTACATACCTTTCTTCATCATCATCTGAATACTCTTTTACTACTACAAACACCATCTCGATGTCTTCATCATATTCGGTGTCAGTGTCATCATCTTTGCATTTTGCTAGGTACCTTGCCTTCTTTCCTTTGTCCTTATAGTCTCGGGTATCTCTTCTGTCTTATTGTCAGTAGCTTCTATAATCACCTCTGTCAGACTTATTTTCAAATGATCTGTCATTACTTTTGTCATCTTTTCTTCTGTCAGTACATCTTGCAGCAAAGTGTCCAATTTCTTTGCAATTAAAACAAATGAGTTGTAATTTACCTTTGTATTTACCTTTGCCTCTCTGCATTCTCCTAGCCATAAGTGCTTCAATTTCATCAAGATCATCTTCTTCACTTTCACTGTCACTATCTTTTCTCATAGTGTTTTTATGACTTGATTTACTTATTCTCATAGAAGTTTTGAATGCGGACTCTATATTTGGTAAGACACTATTATCAAAGTTATTCATTTAAAATGAAATCAGTCTTCCAATCAAACTATAACATTTCTATTTGCTACTGCTCTCATTTCTTGAATGGAAGATACCCTAATAGCATAAGTAGGCAGTAAGGTTCTTAGGATTTTACTTACCACTGTATCTTCTTCTAGTACACCTCCAACTCCTTGGATAGCATTGACTACCTCTTTGATTCTTGTGCTGTACTGAGTGATGTTTTCACCTTCTTTCATTTTGAGATCATCAAACTTTCCTCTAAGGCTTTCTTCCTTGGTTCTCAAAATATTTTGGTCACCACCGTGTACAAGCATCAATTTGTCCCACATCTACTTTGCAGTCTTGCAGGTTTTGACATCTTCAAATTCAGCATCAAAGAGTGAGGAAGAAATCTCTATCATCATGCAATTGTGCTCATGCTTATCTCTCAATTGTTCAACTATTGGTGCTCATGTGGGAAACACATAT
Organism: Thuja plicata; assembly: GCA_018584345.1. Taxonomy (NCBI): domain Eukaryota; kingdom Viridiplantae; phylum Streptophyta; class Pinopsida; order Cupressales; family Cupressaceae; genus Thuja; species Thuja plicata. The sequence continues at coordinate 2,253,921 of MU225477.1, forward strand.
TCAATATCTAAGTATTGAGTAACATCATTACCAATACCTGATAAGTGGAGTCTTATTCTGCTCTACCATGAAGAAAAATTATCTTTTTTCAACTTGGGCACATCTCATCTATTCATCTTCTGATATTTACTTTAGGTATTGAAACCTTCCTTTCTAAGCACACAAGCTCTAATACCATTTATTAGTAATAACTGAGGGGGGGGGGGGGGGGGGGGGGTGAATCAATGGCCTCAAAAATTAATCCTTCAATCAACCCTTAAAATTTGTAACCGCAAATTATGCCTCTAGTTATCTTCTGTCCTACAAGATGAATGCCTTGAAATAATTTTATCAATTTAATACTTGTCAGATTACTTTCTTAAACCTTCTTTTGTATGTTTACCAATAAGCAGACATCTATTTACCGAAACACAGTAAATATGCAGAGTATACCGATCAATCGAGAGTTAACTATGTAAGATGAAAAATAGTAAAGAAATGAATCATATAAACATAAAACATGGATTTTTAACATGGAAACCCTGTTAAGGGAAAAGCCACTGGGACTGGTAGCCCAATTTTACACTCTTCTAAAGTGAGCCCTATTAAGAGCCAACCCTATTAAAGGTTACAAACACACTATTAGGTGTGACCTTGTTAGAGGATTTAGAAATAGTTTGTCAACTAGTATCTGACATCTAATGCTACCATCCTTGATCAAACACTCACTTGGCTTGTCAATAAGTATCGGGCATATCCAATGCTACTTTTTTTATCAAAATTTTTGATACTCCTTGGGATGTATCTCAATTGTAAAATAATTTTAAGTCCTGCTCGGTTAAGAGGCTTATATGATTCAATGGTTAAACTGAAACACTAATGATCTATTCATACATACAACTCAATTGCATATTTTTAGATCTATTGTAAGTCCATTACCTCTCTAATCAATATAATCACTTATACCTTTGCTCCACAATGTTCTTCTCTGTGATGTCTGTCTCACTGTTCGTCGGTGTCTACAGAATCTAGCTCTTTCATCAGCTTGTTGATTAGAACTGAAAGAAGAATTTCTTCTCCTTCAGATTTCATTTAGCATCTCTCCTCTTCTCTCTTGTTCACCCCACACAATTTGTAATGAATTGGGTTTGTCTCTTATAGACATGATTTCCTCTTTTCTTGGCTTTCTTGATCTTGTCGTGTTCAACAATCTTTGCCAATATATTTAAAACAAACTCCTGATTTATCTCAAAGAGATCTTCTTGCCAAATGGACAAATTAGCTTTAAATCACTTTCTTATCTCCAGATTCATCTAGATGATTAAAACAATGATAAGTATCTGTTAATTCTATCTTTAGCTTCTTGCCAGCTAATCATTTTGTCAATTTTTGAACTCTCTAGTCTGTCGGTCAACACTTCAGTTAGTCATCGGTGATAACTGAATATTCCATCGGTGTGACTTTAGTTGTCATCGGGATCTCCATCCTTTGTTTTCTCTGTTGAGAAACATTGTATTTCTATCCTTCAGGTTACTTTGTGACTTTGTTATTTTACTCTGACCGTTGGGTGCACTTCATCAGTGTATACAGTCACTTAGTGAATACTTGACTTGTATTCATTATTGATAGCATAGCCTTCATTCATGAGTTATTTCAAGTCTTTGGCACTATCTCCATGACCATACAAAATATATTAAGTTGACATCAATGACAATACAATACATTAACCGCTTTAATGCCTTGCATGATCATCAACTTAACATCTTCAAACATTCAATCAGTTACATGTCATCAGCCCCAACCACCCCTTGCAGGTGAACCCTCATATAGAAAAAAAGATAAGAGGAGGAAAAAAATAAGATAGGGTTCAATTGTCTTAGGGAAAAACCAATCCTTTGGAACCATTGACGGTGTCCTTAAATGGAAAGCGCACATTTTTATTCATTTAATTTTTTTAAAAAAATATATATTATCAGGCCAAGTTGTAGACAACATGTTTTATCAAATCGATATAAATTCATGCTAGTAATAATACATGGCTATCCAAATAACAATTTAGGATAGAAAAATAAAAATAATAAGAGCTTTGTGGTAGGTAGAGTTCCTGTCAAATGTAAAATCATGTTAAATAGTAATAATATCCAGGAACAATGGAGAAAAAATCAGATTTGTCAAATCGATATACTTAGAATGATACAAAGGATTGATTTCCTATTTTTTGAAATTGTGCTCTAAATTTCTCACGACACAACCTTTCAGATTCTCTTTAAAAATTTTGCAGGTCCTGTTCGGTGTAGATAATGTCAACAAGCATATTCAAGTTTTTGTAGTAGTTGTACTATTGTAGGAACCCAAAAACCATGATGAAGAGGAAATACCAAGGCCTATAAGACAGTGGTGCAATTGCTATTAAATTAGAGCTATAGCAACATGATAAAGAATTTAACGAATGCATTATTCTTTTGTAGCTGTATTTTTATTTTTTTTGGAAATCATTTCTTAATTATTTTATGAGACGTGACCATGAAATTAGATTCTTGTTCCTTTGCCTGTAGCTATGCTACATGTTTTAATTGATTCTCTTTCATAACTCTTACTGAATTGCCTCTATGCTTATCATGCACTGAAATCTTTAGTGCCCTCCCTTACACCATAGCAACATCATCGATTCTCTTTGTAATTAATTGTGACAACACCACCACCCTCTTCCACTGTCTTCCTACCGTTGAATTGGCACTCCTATTATAACTTCAATTTTGTCCACTATGCAACATCCAACCAAATCAACACTTCTCTTACACCCCTACCTAAGGTAGGGACTCCAGCTGCGCACAACCGTTGTTTCTATTTGAGTCAAATAGATCAGTAAAAGATTCAAAGTTTTATGGTCTCTCTTCATCACTTTTCACATATATGTCTAGAACTTTTCATCTCTTCAACACTCTCAACTTCAATAAGATATCTTCTATTTTATTTATAACTCTGCTACTAGAAACAACAAGTCCATGTTTACCATATCTGTTTGGGTACTGGAATATCATATCCTGGATGTGGTCAATTTTGGAAGATGCTTATCCACAAAATGAAATCCAGAATATGGGCTGCCCTATTTGGTTAACTCGGAAGATGACAGACAAGATGCATAAGGAATTTTAATTCTTTATTTTTTCATTTCTTTGAATATGGTGTGTATATGTGTGTATATATACACACATGCACACATGTTTATATATACATACATACATGTATGTATGTATATATACATATGTGTATATATACACATGTGTATATGTGTATATATACACATGTGTATATGTGTATACATGTGTGTACATACACATGTATACACATATACACACATACACATGCGAGTATACATACACATACACACATGTGTGTATACACATACATGTGTGTGTATATACACATATACATGTGTGTATATATACAGACATGTGTGTATATCCACATATAAGTTTGTATGAATGTATACCCATATACACATGTGTATATATATACACACATGTGTGTATATACACATATACACACATTTGCATATATATATAAACAAACATTATGTGTGTGTATATATATCTATGTGTGTGTGTGCACATGTATATATACATCCTTATAACAATATAATATACATATTTATAGTCACGGATTCCATGAAATATTAAATTTAGTTTGTATATACATGCACATATGTATATATACACACATATATACACACATGTGTACACACACACACACACACACACACACACACACACACACACACATATATATATAATATACATCTTTATAGTCATGGATCCCACAAAATATTAAGTTTGGTTTTCTAAATATTGGAATTCCCATTCCACTTATTTTGACATTTCAATTCCACCTATTTTGGTGGAAGATGCAAATTCTCATTTTGGGGCAAAATTGGAATTTTGAAATTCCAATTCCAATTTTTTGGATGGACACAAACATGAAATTAGAATTCCCTGGAATTAGATAATGCCAATTCTAGTCTAATTCCTGGAAACAAATGGGCCAATATGTCATTTTTGTCGTAAACGAGCAATTCTCTGTCCATCCTTACTTTTTTATTCATTGTCGAAGTCACTATTTTTCTTAAACCATGACTTCTTTATTTTTTATGATTTTCCCACATGTTCTAAAATTTAGGGAAAAGGGCTTATGACAAGACTTTTTCTTTTAATTAGATAATTAAATTAAAAATAAACTTTAGTGCTATTCTAACTTTTATTAATTTAACTAGTTCTTGTACTAAAAGGAGGTGCAATGAATATGCTTATAGTAATATGCATAGTATAAAAATGGAAATAATTAATTTATAAAATAGGTTACTTGAATAGATTTGATCTTTGATTATTGATTAGTCTTCTCTAGTAGTGGTTGGACAATGGTTAAATATAGTATTAGCATTGTGATTAGTGCTAAAAGTAAAAATAAAGGACACCATTCTATTTAAATAAACTTTAATTTTTATTTTTTATTTTTATAGTTAAATTAAATTTAAATAACATTAGTTGTAATTCTAATTGAGCCATATTAATAAAACAATTATTTTAGAAAACTTGTGTTAATTCTTTTTTAATTTTTTTAATATTTTAAATATGACAAATAAATATATAATATTTTTATAATTAGCCGATAAGCTATTATACGTGAGAAACCACCAGAAAAACATCATGTTGAATGTCTGACAATGTAACAACCACCCTTAGTTGCTACTATTTTTCTATAAAATATCAATCATTAACTTATTCCGTCAATCATTTTCCATTTAATTTAGAAGTAGTCATTATAAAAATCCTCTATTCACCATGGTGGAAACAACTTGATATCACACTTTATGCTTACTCATGATAGTGTTTAGTTTCCATAACTAGGGTCATCCCTAGACCCATACCTAAGCCTTAAGGGTTCACTTCTAGTGACCCCGCTTATGTATCCTCTCATTGGAAGTCAAAGTCTTTGTAGTTCAAAACTAGAGGGAATGACTCTCTCCTCTTGATGAGATCTCTAATATCTTTAATATTAACTGTTAATTAAGTGATACCACAAACTTGGTCCCATATAATAAAAGGTATCAATTACCTTGAAGGGTTGTTTCCATACCTATAATTATCAATAATCAGTTTACCAACTTCATGCAAACGCATGAGGGCCATATCAAAAATCACACACATAGTGATTATCTCAATCTTATGTCTCATATACAATGGACTAGCTCATACACATCATAAGTACACAAGCTGACTAGCATGCCATACATCACATAGATAGAAAGTAGCTCTGACATATATCACAATAACAATATAGTGACTAACTCATAAATGAATCATAAGATGATAGTTATGGGTTCGTATAAGCATCATGAATAACATAGTGACTGGCTCTTATAGGCATCACATAGAATATGATAACTGGTTCATAATCAATGGCTAACCATCCCTTGTCCATAGTGCATCCTAGAGGAAATGTATATTGGTGTATTGCAGTCTACACCATGGGTCTCATTCCTTTCCTTGGTATTTTGTGCTAGAAGATACTTGGGAAGAGGATTTGGTGCATCCCATACTATAACAAGGGTTTGTCCTCAACCCAACAGGGTGAAGTATACCATTTCAAATCAAATTGAGCCCAAGTCATACCATGAGGCTAGTCCAATTATCATCTACCTATTGTTCATTAAAAATTATCTTCCCTACAATCCATTGCATGACTAAGCAACAAAGGGACATCCATCATCGGTATGCCATTGGCCAATGCTCATAGTAAAATCTATCCCATTCTCTATATGGTATAACTAGCATTCGTGCGACATCATATGCTCCTTGACTACTATCAATCTTGAGCAGGGATAAGCTTATATCTAGATTGGCCATAGGATTTCCATTTTTTATCAGTTTAGATGGATAAGGGTAGCCTACACAATGAGGTATAAAGCCTCCACCTATGACATTGTAGGGACCTTACACCAACCATAGCCATAAACACCATCTCTGGTATCATGCTTAGCATTATAATAGGAACAGAGGTTCTTAATTTAGAGCAAATAGATCACAATTGATCAGTTTGGGAGTACATAGATAAATTATTATAAGGCTAGGCTTAAATTTATCAAACACATAGACTTGACACAATGTTAAGTAGGTATTGACTATAAGGTAGTCATCCCAAATCATTTCCTTTATATTTCTACTCAAGAAAAAAATATATTAAATATTTCTTATTAGGTTTCTTATCCCTTCTATAACCATTATTACCCATTTAGGACTCAACCAAAGCCTACTATAGAGGAAAGGTTAATCAAGGACTAACCCCAATTCCTAGAGTTATCCACACCTAATGGTGCAGGAGCACACCTAACTCAAACTCCTAGCTCCTTATTTCTGGCATGTACAGACTCTAGCCACATCAGGAGAGTTTGTGTGGACCTTAGAAGGTCATTTGTTTTTCCCTAAGATGGATATGACTAGGTCAATCCATGTCTAGATAGGTTTCTTATTTAGTTTCCTTTAGTTGTGTGTGTGTGTGAGGTAGGTTGTAACCCTCTGAAAATCCAACCAAGGCAACGGGAACTTTTGATAAGCTCTTGGTATCACTGGTGCTCGGCAAGTATTGCTAGCTCGACCAACACTTCTAGCTTGGCAAGCACTTCCAGCTTGGCTAGCCCTTCTAGCTCAGCAAGCACTACCAACTTGGCCAACACTTCTAGCTCAGCTAGCAGTACCATCTCAGCCAACAATGGAGCTCAGCTTTACATTACTGGTGCTCGGAAATATTCAGTCGTAACGGCCCGTGAAAAGAGGATCTTCTCTTTTATGGATAGTATGGTTAGTGTAACAGTTCCTGAAGAGATTCATGTGAATGAGTGGATTGTTAGGGTTATTTCCTATGAGAGGATGGTTACTAATAACTTCCCAAGAATTCATTTTTGGAGATCAGGAGAGTAGAGATTGTAGAAGAAAAGAAGCTACAGGAAAGTTAGAGATTTGCATATTACTCTACTATTTTGTTTTGTTTCCAGTAATGAGAAGTTGGAGATTGTGTGTTTAGTGGATATCAAGTTTCTTTGTGGTTCCTTTTTCATGCAAGTAGATTAGTTAGTTTATTTTCTATTTTGCAAGCCATTAGTTATTCACCCGTTCTGGGTTGTAAACAGTAATGGCCCCTCGAGATTCCTGAATCCATGGTGAGAATCATGTGTTGGGATGGAACTCGAGAGGAGCCCTTGTACATAGTTTCATTTTTTTTTTCTGTAGGAGAAGCAACAAAAAAAAGTCTAGAGATCTTACCCTAGGCAAGCTTGGTAATAGTCTAGCTAGGGAAGAGAATGAAAGCAATGTTCAAAAAACATTGAATAAGCAAGTAGAATGAATCTATTTGTGTAGGTTCAACAAGAAGAAGTTGAATAACATGTCGATGGGGACTGAGTCTTGAAGAGGAGGTAAAGTTTATAGTGACTTACCTTAGATAGGGTTATGGACACCCTAAGAGATCTAGGAGAAAGATCTCAGAGACGAGCCAAGCTGGTTCTGTAGTAGCAACAAGACTTCTATCCACATCAGATTGGTATCAGAGCCCTAAAATATTTGGGTGTGTGTTGTTTAGATGTTATCTACAGAAATGTTTGTCAACTCATCCAAGATGGTGATTTTTATGCCCTGCATCCCCGTCCCTACATTTTGTGTGCAAAATGTTGGGTCCCCCCCTTTTTTTTTCTTTTGTTTGTTTTTGCTTGCGACTTTGCCTTTGTCTTTCTTTCCCTTTTGTTTTCTTTCTCTGGGGTTTTTCTTCCCCGTTGTTTGTTTTGTTTTTTTGGTTTTTTGCCTCTGAGACTCTGGTCTGAGAGGTCGTCCTTCATTAGAAACCGGACTCCAGACTCCAGAATCCTTCGCCATGATGTTCTTAAGGATATCATCGTGGGGAATCCCTGGGCATGGAGTCTGGAGGTTTGCTTGTCCAGAGATTTCCGGAAGGAGGTGGATTAACCTTTTTACCGTGGGTATAAATAGAACTTATCTGTCACTTTCACATTTACCACAATTAAAACCTTCAAGCACTCAGAGTGATTAAACAACGATTTCAAAATGATTAACAGAGCAATTTGTAGAGAGTTAGTGATAATCAACGCTTAACATTTCCAGTCATTTTCAGGCAATTGTGAGTGCTTCATGGTGGCGGTCATGACCATCTAATGAGCCAAAGCTATTGCAGATCTCCCATGGTAACTCCTTTCCTCTACCTTTCGGTGCTCTCAGGTTGCTTTTCCTGTTCCCGCCTTTCTATTTTCTTCTAGTTTTGTTTGGTGTTTGTTTGTCTTGCTTTCGTTTGTCGTCTTCTATTTCCTGTTTTCTAGTTCTTCCGCCCGTTGGTGGGTCAGCTTTGCCCAAGGGTTGTCCACCCTCTATGCAGAAGTGGTCCATTTGTAAAATGTGTAGATAGTTGTATATATGTTCTGCCTTGTCTAGTTTTCCCGCAGACGTCATTCCACATTGTATATTTTATATATATGTGCGTATATTTGTATATAGTCTTTGTATATCCCCCCATTTCTATGTGTATATCCTTTGGCCCTCATGTATATCCTTTCAAGTGGCTTTACAAAGTGGTCAAGTCACCTGTGTTTCTGGTTTTCTGCCCATGAACTTGCTTCGGGGTAGAAAATCACCTGTTTGAAACTCGGCTCTCGACCGATTTCAAACAGGCAGTTTTCTATCTCCTCCATGAAACTAGTTAGAACCTCATTTATGTTCCATGTGCACAATCAATTCTAGCCAAGTGGCCTTCACTTTTCATGTGTTTGGACAGTTGGCTCTGCCGTCATTGCCATAACTTCCATTTAATACCTGTGCACATAGCGCCCACGTGGGCTTGATAACTTGCCTTTTTACACGTCCTCGCCAATAGTCACTTCTCTGGGATCTGGGTCTCTTACCATCAGCCATCCTATGTCTTTACCCACCATGATAAGATCCCAGAACCTATTTGTCTAATAAAATTCTTAATTTTATATGATGCGTTTGCTTTTTGATTAATTTTTAAATGAGACTAACTTTTCAGGGAAAGCAAGCATCGCGGTGGTAAGATCTCTGGACCCTGGAATATTTATTTTGATTAATGCATTCTGAAGGTCACTTTGTCTCACAGGTTCCCAAAGTTCATTTTCCAAACATGTCTGAAGCATCCGCATCATCTCCACCCAGAAGTTCGGAGCTACCTTCCGCAGCAGAAACTAGGGCAGCAGTAAAATCCAAGATGGAGAAGGCCCTAGAGAAGATGCCCCTGACTATGAAATTTGTGTAGGACAACATCATCATGGGCTCTAAGATTGAGTCCAAAGTCAAGCTGATAACCAACACCAGCATCAGGACATGGCCGGAGATGCAGGCCTTGGTAAAAATAATGCACATCCAGCGACAGGCTGGAGATCAGCTGGCGATCAACGTCGAGAACTCTGGAATCCTCAAGGTGGCTTGTTTCTCATGCTCCGTGCAATCTCCAGAGCTTATCTTGACACTAGCCACCAACTACAACTCTTTTTTTTAGGCAGTTATGCTCACGGCCGCAGAACCAACGGGATACCCCACTCCTCTGGTATCCCTTGACCCGGTCACATTCTAGGCAAGCCTAGGAATCCCATAATTTGACAAAGCCTCGGTGGTTACAAGGACTAATGCCTTGGGCCAATTCACATAGCTAGAGGATGCCTCCTGGGTATACATGAATACCCATTGGGTTAAGGCCCCAAAGAGGGACCCTAAAAGAATGAAGATAGAGATTCTCCGCTCTGAGTTCAAAGAGAGTATTCAAATGGGAATGATAGTGTTGGCATGGGTCTTTGGTTAGCCCTTCACCCAAGAATTTACTAGATGGATGTACTAATTCCTCCTCGGCATCTCTACCAAGGGAGGATACTTTGACTGGGCCACAATAATCTCCAACCATGTCAACTCCTAGTTCCAGCAACTAAATAGGAAGAAGAAATTTTACATGTCTTCCTATATTTTCTGGGCCCTAGCACAGCAGAGGCCCCATGCCCATGACCTACTCATAGACAGCATGCTCAAGAATGGTCGGGGACAAAAGGCACTGTGGGACCATTTCTCACAAGTCCAATGGGAGGCCAACTTTCCCATTTTTTGTTAGGTAAATGACGCGTTCATTTATTATCATCTGCTTACACCCACCCGGGATGCCGAATACTGCCTATCCTCAGAGGTGACGAATTTAGTCCATAGTTATGGACATTATTATATTTGATTCCAATAATACACCTATATTAGGGTCACCGGCTTATTTGGAAAACCCTACTTGTTTCCCAAACACTGTGGGGACAAGATCGTGCTCTTGGAGTATTGCAGGCAAATGATGGAGGTGAATGCCCTCTTTGCCCTTAAAAAGATCTCCAAAATTCCATTCCCAATCACCTGTGGGAACTACATATGCAGTCTGGCCATCACAAAGGAGGTAGACAATGAGCTGAAAAGTTATAACTTGCAGGAATTTTATTTGGCGCAAAAAAATTTTGATCCACATGGAACGATAGCAATGGCACTGCCCTGGGCTTCAGAGCCCCATCATATCCACATGGAGGACTTCTGGGCAGATTACCAAGATGATGTGGAGGTGTGGAGTAGGCACTACATCGGAATGATGGCCGGTATGATGCGGAAGTTGAAGCTCTGGAGGTTCTCGACAGACTTCTCAGATGCCGCCCCCACTACCGATCCCCAGTACAAGGAAAAGGGGATTGATACAAAGGCTCATCCACCAGTAAACTGGGACACCCAGGAAGGGCCCATAATTGAAGACTTCACTTGAGAGGTGGTCGAGCAAATCCATGTCTATTTCAAGAAGGTGTGCCCCGGAAGTACCCATCGAGCAGCCCAGCTGACACCAAAATTAACTCCACTACCAGTACCAAAGATGACTCTGGGGGCCGGGACTTCTTCGTAGGGAGTAGATAAAGGAAAAAGAATAGACACGACCCCTCCTACGCAATAATTCTCCATCATAGAGAAAATAAAACAATCAGTGGCAGCCTCCCAGTAGATGAGGGAGCAATTAATCATGCAGCTAGCCACTCCACCACTCATGGCCGGGCCACTTTGTCCCTCCTCCTCCCCGTCATTAGCAGCCTTAATGGTAAAGGAAACGAGGGTGGATCCTATGAAGGCAGCAACAATAAGAGACGCGGGGCCACCTTTGGTTACCCGAAGAAGGAAGAAGCCTAGCAAGAAGCCTAAGGCAGAGCCGGAGCCGGGAGCATCCCGACCCCAACAAGTAGAAATCCTCTCTTCCAGTTCCCTAGAGCCGAAGAAGGAAACAGAGCCTACGAAAGTCCCGGCCAATCCCCCTCTGCAAGAAGAATTTGATGATGTATTTGCGACCAACGAGTTTGGAAATTTGCAGGGGGACAATACACAAATGGAGACAGAGGTCTTAGGGGCAGAACAAGAGGCTATAGAGCAAGAAGATATTGAACAAGAGCCTGCAAAGGAACAAGAGAGATGGGTAGAAGAGAAAGCGCTAGAGCTAGAGATTGCCTCCGGGGCTCAAGCAATACAAGGTCTGGGAGTGGACCAACAAAATCAAGGTGAACAAATTGCATCCACTGGGGGACTCAGACCTTCGAGAATAACCGTAACCCTAGCCACCATGTTTCAAGGGCCATTCCCAGGAGCAACCTTTGGGCAGGTGATCACAGCGGCCCAAACTCTAAATCTTAGCCCAACACCTACCCTACTACTAAAAGAGGTGCAAATAGAGGAAGAAGACCCGGCCGTAGAAGAAGAACAAGAAGAAGAATAACAAGAAGAGCAGCTTGAAGAAGAAATCCCCGAGGAAGCCTACCAAAGCCCAAACCGAGTGATAGATATAAAGGACAAGGTTGAGGAGATAGAGGTTGAAGAAAATTTTGCTGCAGAAGAAGTTGATGCAAGGAGACAGATGGATGAGGTCCACGTCACTGAGGAACAACCACCACAGGACACTAGGGAAGAATCAAGAGAACAAATTTTGGCAGGAAGGCCACCCCTACCACCTCAATGGCTGATAGAGAGAAAGAAAAGAAAAGCTCATTCTGCTCCTGTGATTCCTCTCTCCCTAGTTGAAATGATGGCCCAAGTCCAGGCCCTGCCAAAGTCTAAGAAAGCCCAGACAGTTCATACCCTTCGAACTGGGCCGGGCAGAGAAATAGTTGTTGTTGTGGCAACACCTCCCCCAGATGCCGATGAAGCAACCATAGATCCTGAAGACTATAATGTTGCAGAGGTATCATTAGGAAAGAGGGGAAAGAAAGGTGAGGTAGACTTGCTGAAGGAGGCAGCAAGGGCAGTGGAAGCCTGATATGAGAAGGAAGCCCAGAGACTCAAAGTAGAAAAAACAAAGAATACAAACCTCATGGGGTTTCTCACTGAGCTGGCTCGACCCATCAATGTCGCTCCTCTGGAGGCCTCTACCTCCAAAGATCTACCGCAGAGTGACATAGACTCCCTGTGAGTAATGAAGAAGAAAGCCCAGGCAGTGGACGAGTGGGTCACCCTATAGATAGGAAACACCTGGCATTTCTTAGTATCCACCCTCCCAGATTTATACACAGCCTGGTAGGTCATTCACCAGGTGGAGACTCTTATTGACCTATGGGAGGGTGTTGCTAAAAATTATCAAGCATGGAAGGTAGAGCTTGAGGAACTCCTTACTCTAGGAGAGGATATGATTTTTGAATCCGGAATTCTAGGGGATGAGTCATTTGATTTTCTGAGAACCCAGCACTCCAGACTTGACCTCACATTGGAGATAATCAAGCAACTGGTAGGGTCTCTACAGAAAAAGGTCAATGCTGTGAAGTATTCTTTCAATTTATACAAGTCTTTTGTAATAAAGAATTCTGGGGCTGATCCCCTTAGCACAGATACATGTACCCCTGAAGATTTAGTTTTGGGGAGTTTTGATGAAATAATAAAGTCCCGGTATCAATCCTCAGAGGGGATAGATGGAGCCCAGATGGAAAACTTAATTCACATGATACTTAGTGGTCATGACGTGGCAAGAATGGTTGATGAGTTTAAAGAGAATGTTCCAAACCTGGGGGAACAAATTGAAGTGGCTAAGTACTGAAGGGCCAGCATAAAAGATGTGGATGACGATGGCATCTCCCGTCTCCTCCAAGCTTTCTACGATAATAAGCAACCTTGAACTTTCTCTGGAGGCCGGGGAGAAATCAAGTGTTGGGTATTGTTTATTCTTTTGTGGATGTAAGTTCCTAGATCCCAGAGTCCTAGATCCAAAATTTTGTATTCTTTCAAGTGATCCATGTCCCGGTCCCCGAGGTCGACCGGTCACTTTCAGAAGTTGTTAATAAAGGCTATCAGAAGGTGGTTGGCTACATCAAGGGGAGTCGGCTCAGTGGCTGGTTTCTGATAGGATGGTCTTCTCGAGGCACCACTCATAGGTACACCTAGTGCATTGGAGACAGGGCGCCACATTTCCCATTTATGAGGCATGTAGCCTTGGTCCTCGAGGGACCTACTTTCTTCTTTCTCCTTCTTGGCTCTCTTCTCGAGGCTAATTCTTTCACTATATATTCTTGTTTTATTCTTCTGACATGGCAGACCTATTCTGTCTAAAGGTCTTTTGTAGGGTGGCGCAGGTAGTACCGGCCCCCAGATATTGTATTTTATTGAAACATGATGTAAACTAGGGTTAGGGTTAGAGGAGAGTTGTATAAATAGCCAGACCGGCCCATTTCCAAGGGTTGGCGAAATTGATGATTTTGTTGTCCATAGTAATAGCAAAGTGATTTCTCATTTTAAGTTGCAGAGCTCAATGCTCCATTGTTCTATTTTCAATAGTTAGATGCTCCCCTGGAGCCACCATTGTATCACGCACCAGTGCTTGCTGGAAGAGACATTAATAAAGAAGGAAGAATTCTTTACAATGATATTGTTGGCATTCCTACTTCTGAGTTAATGGTATTTCATGCTTTATGTTCTTTATGTCTTCTACTCTAATATGTTAAAATAGATTAACGACCTCTTCTCCCTTGCTACTGATGAAGTTCTAACTGATGGTTATGTATTTCTTTGGTATTTAGTGTAGTATGTCAGAGTATTATTGATGTTCTGAATGTTTAAACATGACTATAGTTAGATGAAGTGCTTCTAACCCCGCGGGATCTTTTTCATTTTATTTTCCAAGTGTATAATGCTAGGGGAAACCTTACCTTATTGAATCTCCGAAGAGAATGAGTTGAAGAAACTAGCTATCCCCCTCAAAAATAGTCACTTCTCCCAACCTAGCCCCGCGCCATCATGACTCGACACCCAGGTGGTTGAAGACCTGGGGAATATATTTTCCCCGGACAACCTTTGCAGGTGGAGTTGGCCGGTATCCCCGAAACCCGGTGACAACTTATGACTGTTGGCGGACCCAGTCAGCAAAACCCCATCAACAAAAACTAGCGCTAGAAGGAGGGCATGAACTCATCCCCTTCCTGAGATTCTGATTTTACACCTCCTGAGGGTTCCCCAAGTTATAGTTTTAAGAGGCAAGCCTTCAACGGGATTGGGTCTTTCTCCATAGAAAAATTTGAAAGAGTCCTTAGGTCTTCCCCGAACCCTGGAAAGTTTATCAAACTCGAGCCTCCTATTCGAAAGAAACAGACTTCGAAAATCATACCAGCCACTATTGTCTGGGTGTCTAGCACACCTCAGAATACCCAAACTTCTTAGGCAATCCCGGGAGCCAATACCCAAACTACCCAACCTATAGTTCCACCAATGGTTGCATATTTTAGAAACATCGGGTCCCCAATGGGAACTTTTTTGGGTGTAATCAATGACTTACCTTCTCACTCGGAGAAGATTTTCCCATGATATGAGCACTTAGGCTCACAAACTATAGAAGAGCATTTACAAGCATACAAGGATGCCATGAATCGACACTGGATCCAGCATGAAGATGTTGTGACTAGGATGTTTCCCTTGTCTTTAGGGAAAGGTGAGTTGAACTGGTACCTTAACCTTCCCGCCAACTCCATAAACAGTTGGAAAGACATGGAAGACGCTTTCCTGGCTGCCTTTCACATGCATGTGGACCCAGCCTGGTCCCATAGCTAGTTCATCTCCATTAGGAAGGAACCCAATGAACCTCTTGCAGCATTCAACCATAGGTTCCAACGCACCCTGAAGCGATGCACGGGCCCTTTTATTCCATCCCCAGAAGTAACCATACAGACTTACCTTGACGCGATGGACCCTTTCATGGCCACTCTCCTTTGGAGAACAACTACCGCGGGTGACTGGGACACCTTGGAAAAATTATATAACCTAGCCTTAGAACTGTCCTATGGTCTCAACAAATCCCTGAGTGGGATTGGGTAGAGCATGCCTTTCAACATGATCCCCGAAAAAATTGTATATGTCAAGGGATACAACCCCAATCTGGTGATGGGTGCCCCCTCTATGGCAATGAATCCTCTGCCACCCATGATAGACCAGTAGGCTTGGTATGTTTACCCAATGCAGACCCAGATGGTGCAAGGTCTGGAAGCTTTCCCATGGAATCAGCCGCAGCAGGCACAATAGTCTCAGACACAACCATCTGGAGTGTCCTTCTTTCAGTCGTCCGCGACTGGAGGATTGCCACCCTCAACTCCAGCTAATACTGCTACCTTTCTGGGAAGCCAACAACAACAACAACTATCATATTGTGATGCTAACACTCAGTTGATCGCTGAGGTTGAATCCCTCCAGTGAATGTTATCCACCTTGATTATGGATATGGGTCAACTAAAGGCAGGATCCTACGCGCCCCAAAATTCAAATTCTCAAAGGGGAAATATTTTCTCCGGCCAATGAAACAACAACACCAGGGGAAGGAACTTCAATAATGGGTCTAGGCCCAATCAACAGCAGTGGAATAATAATGCAAACACCGGAGGCCCGCCTCCAAACCAAAATACCTACCAAAATAGTGCTGGACCATCACATTTCACACTAGTTGCAGACTTTCAGCCCATGACCAATTGGTGTAGATTGCATGACACGGGTTCACATAACAAGGTGAATTGTGCCACCTTAGAAAAGGTCATCATGATCTCCCAGCTAGATAGGCAATAGTCACATGATACCACCCCTCTAGAACCCCCTATCCAAGAGCCAACCCATAGTGCCTTCACCTATGACACCATCTTCTTCAAGACTTCTGGGGAAGATGAAGAAGAATCCAAACTACAGGGGTTCTTTAATGAATTTATCCCGCCTTTCAAGGACAATGCCTTTACTAACCTGTGGGCTCCATATAATACTTAGAGTCAAGTTGGTAAAGGAACAACTTACATGTCTACACCTCCTATCAAAGACACTCCTTCCTAGAATAACACAATTGACCGACCCACTCCTCCAAAGGGTCCTAGCTCTAGCCAAGCGAAAGATCTAGCTGAGGAAAATCACCTGTACCTGGGAGGAAGATTCGACATTACGAAGGTATTATAATAGACCACCACCTCCATGACCTTAATGGAGGTTTTGCTAAACTGTCTTGAGCAGAAGAAGTCTCTTCTGAAGCTCTTGGGGAGCCTGTAAGCCGTTGGCCGCCCGCCCAAGGCTCTCTCATTCGAAGATGCTAACATAGCCATCTTCTGGGGAAACAATGAGGATCCTCCCTTCCTACTAGGCTTGAATATCCAAGGCAAAAATATACACAATTACCTAGTAGACTCTGGAGCTTCAAGTAACATCATGCCCTTGTCCATTTGTCAGAAGCTCGGATTCCATCCCACCCCATCTAATGGTGCAGTGATCTAGCTAGATAAGACTACTGTAAAAATGGTGGGGGAACTAAAGAACATCCGGATACAGCTTATCCAGGACCCTAGGATAGCCAGCATAATTGACATCCAAGTGGTGGACATCCCAGAGACCTACAGGATGTTATTAAGTCAGAATTGGTCTAAGTCCTTGAATGGATACTTTTTGACTAACTTCACCCATTTATGGCATCCATGGGAAGGAGAATCAAATAAGATCCAGGTCAAAAGTGAACCCTGGATGAAACAAGCCCTTACCAAGGTTTGAAGGGTCAATGAGGTCCTTTTCTCTGAGACTTCTCTAGGGGTGTACTAACCCTTTGAAATTTTAACATTTGATTTCATCCCCGGAGAGGATCCCGCAGTATTATAGAGAGCCCAAGATCTAGAAGAAAAGATGAGAGTTGAGGTTGACTCTTAAGGTGCCACAACAACTCTTGCTACACTCCTGTCTGGCACTTGGTGTCGAGTACACTACCAAAAACATTCAGAGCTTGAATGTGGGCCATGTCCTTCAATCGCTAATCAGCACCTTGATACCTTTCAGAATAAACATGTAACTGATTCCTCGGGGCCCAGTGTTCCTACGGGATGCACTCCTTTGATGCCACCTCCCTAGGAATCCCAAATCTAAACACCTCTGGAGGTAAATTCTACCCTCACGCTGGTAGTCCAGGAGGGAACCCCCAAGTCTCCCAACAATAGTCCAAAGACTACTCCCCCTTCCCAGCCCCAGATTATGAACAATGACTTGTGGACCCTCAAGTTTGATGGGTCCTAATCTAAACAAGGATACAGGTCTAGGGCAGAACTAATCAACCCATGAGGGAAGTCCTTCCTCGCATCCTATAGGCTGCAGTTTAACTGTACAAACAATGTCACAGAGTACGAGGCTTTGGTCCTTGGACTCTTATTTGTGTTAAGGAAAGGCATCACCCACCTCTGGGCTCTAGGTGATTTAGAGTTGATTGTTAAACAAGTCCGGAGTAAATACACATGTCATGACAAGAGGCTGGCCGCATACCACAACCAGGCTTGGAGCCTTATTGAAAATTTCGATGCCTTCGGTATTGACCTCATTCCCTGGCAACAAAACTATGTCCCGGTGGCCCTCACCATTTTTGCCAACACACTTGAGCCAATGGCCAGCTTGTGACTCCAGAGATTTTTAGTTGAGATGGTCCCCACCCCATCCATTCTAGATAATGTCACCCACTTTTAGGTTTTTGAAGACGATCAGCATATCCTGGCCTTCATGACAAATGTTGGCATCTTTGAAAACTAGATAGTGGAAGAACGAGACCATGACGATACTGGGCAGGGTGACGAAGATGATGGGATCATAGACTTACCTACTAACACCATCCCAAAGGGGATGGTTGCACTGGAACAAATCTTTGACTCGGACCCTCGGGCTCGTGAGAAGGTGTCATCCTCCTCCGAGGGAGGAAAGTTTGAAAAGGTTAACATCGGCCAGCCTAGTGAGGAAAAGGTTATTCACATTGGTACCTCCTGTTTCCCTGAGGAAAAGAAGAAGATCCTCGCGGTTCTCCGAGAATACATCAACGTAATTGCTTGGGGTTATGTAGACTTGAAAATATATGACACATCCATCATGACCCATACCATTCCCCTGAAACCTGATGCTAAGCCCTTTCGACAAAAGCAAAGACCAGTCAACACCCTGATAGAGCCTCTGATTCGTCAAGAGGTAGAAAAACTATTGTCAGCCCAAATAATCTTCCCAATTTGGCACACTATGTGGGTTGCCAACTGGTCCCTGTGAGGAAGAAGAACGGTGAGATCTGCCTTTAAATGGATTTTCAAAATTTGAACAAGGCCTCCAAGAAAGATAATCACCCTTTCCCTTCATTGGATGAGGTGTTACAGATAGTGAATGGATCCTAGATGATGTCCTTCTTGGATGGATACTCAGAATATAACTAGGTCATGGTTAAGTATGAAGACAGGGAGAAAATAGTGTTTACCACTAAGTGGGGAACGTTTGCATATAGGAGAATGACCTTTGTTCCAATCAATGTAGGGGCTACATTTTAAAAGGCCATGGACATTGCGTTTGAGGGCCTTATGAATCAGTGCATAATCATCTACATAGATGATTTGACCATCTTTTCCTGGGACAGGCGTGACCATCCCGCCCATCTCACTCAGATCTGTGAGAGATGTTGTCGGTATGGAATATCCCTCAACCCCAAGAAGTGCATATTCAGGGTCACCAAGGGGAAGCTACTTGAGAATATCATCTCTAAGAAGGGTATATCCATAGACCCTGATAGATTCAAAGCATTACTAAACTTATAGATGCCTGGTAGTAAGAAAGAGATGTGGTCCTTCTTCGGAAAGATCAACTTCGTCCGGCGGTTCATCACGGGATTCGCAGAAATAGTTAAACCGCTCAATGAGATGATGAAGAAGGATGCCAAAATTGAGTGGAGTCCTGAGGCAAAGCAGGTGTTCACCCAGATCAAACAAATAATAACAGAAGCACCTATCCTTGCTAGTTCAGACTATTCTCTTCTGTTTTACATTTACTCCTTTGCTTCGCCGCATTCTGCTGCGACAATATTGACTCAAAAGGTTGAAGGGGAAGAATGACCAATAGCTTTCATGAGCTCCCCCTTCAAGAACACTGAGGTCTGATATTCATCACTAGAAAAGTAGGCCTTCGCTCTAGTTCACGTCGTGAAGAAATTCTGGCATTATATTCTCCATAGCAAGGTACATACTATCGTTCCGGACCAGGCCGTCAAGTCTCTGCTGATGCAGAGTGAATTGGGTGAGAGACAAGGGAAATAGATGGCCATCCTCCAGGAGTATGAATTAGAGATGCAGCCCATGAAGATAGTCCGGGGCCAGAAACTAAGTCAAGCGATGGCAGAAGAGACTCCCCGCATAGAGTGTCAAACTTACACAGTGGAGTCTATCACTCAAGACCCGTGGTATACCAACTTGGTGTACTTGTTACTAAATAATAAATGCCTAGAGGGATTACCTCCCCACAAACACCGCACCCTATAGATGAAAAGCACTCACTTCATGATCAAAAACTTCATGCTTTACCGCAAAAACTATGAGGGAGTGTACCTCTGGTGCATCGATAGAGACCAAGCTGTGAGAGTGATTAGTGAATTTCACGGGCAGTTTGGAACTAGGCATGACTAAGTCGATGCCATTGCCCATCAGATCCTTCGGGCTGGATACTATTGGCCCTGTATATTCAAGGACATTTACATTCATGTTAGGAAATGCCATACTTACCAAACTGCAGTGCATCGTGAGCGTAACCCAGCTATGCCTTTACAACCAGTCTTTGAGGCTAGACCCTTTTCCCAGTGGGCATTTGACTTCATCAGAGAAATCAACCCCAACTTGTCTGCCAACCACCGATACATTCTCACTGCTACTGATTATTGCAATCGGTGGTCTGAGGCTATACCTTGCAAAAATAATATGACAGACGTAGTTATCAAATTTCTGGAAGAAAATATCATCACACAGTTTGGAATGCCCTTTGTTTTGGTATGTGAAAATGGTCCAGAATTTTCTTCAGTGCAGCTACTTGAATGGACCTACAATCGGAAGATCACTTTGAAGTTCTCTAGTGACTATTATCCCCAGGGAAATGCCGTTGCTGAGTCAACGAACAAAAATCTACTTGAAGTGATCAAACACTTGTTAGAATAGAATCCCCAGGATTGGCATCAAATATTGAAATTTGCCCTCTGGGCAGATCGCATTCGTGTCAAGGCCACCCTGGGGACATCCCCATTCCATCTGGTTTATGGTCAGAACCCTGTGTTCCCAGTTAACTTACAGATCATGGTTCTATAATTTATGTAGGAATTTAGCAACAGGAACAACATCATGGAGGTTTTACTCTTAAATCTGGTATGGATGGAAGAACAGTGAGATGCAGCTCTTGAACATTTTGCGCGTCATCAAGCAGTGGTAAAATGGTAGTTTGACAGAAGAGCCCAATACAAGGATTTTTAGATCTCTGATTTAGTCCTGTTGTGGGACAAGGCCCGAGAGAAGAAAGAAAAGCATACCAAGTTTCAACGGCTTTGGCTTGGACCATACCTAATCTCAGAGATCTGCAAGGCGAATACTTACCGCCTTAACACCCTGGCTAGGGAACATGTCGCATTGCCCATTAATGGATATTTTCTCAAACATTACTTCGAGTAGGGTAAGTTTTCCCAAAGTTGTATTATATGTATAGCCTTTTTCTTGTAAATATTTCTTTTCGGTGCCTCGTTGCAAGGTACCCCGTCTTGTAAATAGCTTTGTGAGCTTTCCTCCGGGGCAGTCCTCTTTTGTTGTTTTTTATTTTCATTTTTGGTTTTTTTTAGGTCCCAATGCTTTGTTCTCTCTTGTAGGAATTGGAATGCTTTGCATAAACTCTAGTTTTTGGTACAATGTTTACGGCATGGTGAACTTTAGAATATGTCTTTAGCACGGTGGAGTCAGCCCGGCCTCTAGGGTTGTTTCATAGGTTATGGCACATTTTGAGCAATCTTCATTGGGTGTTGTCTCTGGGAGTCTGGTGACCAGTGAACACAAGTAATGCAAGGAACAAGTAATTGGACACACCGAGGGTAGATTGGTTGTACTAATTGGTTGACCCAGGTTTGAAACTTTAAAGGATTCTTTTCGGGTCTAGAGTCTTATCCCCTCTTCAAACATCTAAGTATGGGTGGCCAGGTGAAAGAAGTACCATCATTAAAATTAGCTAAGCTTAAGCTTCACGGTGAAAGAAGTACCTCCTTCCCCACCCAGAAACAAAAAAAAAAAAAGAGGAAAGCGGGATGAAACTCTAGTCTCCAGGGGAAGCGAGCAAATTGATGACTGGTTCGATATAATTAGTGCCTCTTCTCTACTCCTCCCAGAAGTCATTGGCTTGATTTCCTTTCAAAGCACACATGACACCACTGATGAAGGACTACAGACTAATTCTTGTGTGGTTGGATTCTCTTAGATATGTTTCTCTTTGCCTGTCAGACACTTCGGGAAGTGGCTTGTTCCAGTTCTGCTAACTAGAGATTCTATAGTTCTTAATTGTGCTAAGGCATTTGTCCCAGATAGTTGCCATTTGTTATGCCCTGCATCCCCGTGCCTACATTTTTGGTGCAAAATGTTAGGTCCCCCCCTTTTTTTTCTTTTGTTTGTTTTTGCTTGCGGCTTTGCCTTTGTCTTTCTTTCTCTAGGGTTTTTTTCCCCGTTGTTTGTTTTGTTTATTTGTTTTTTTGCCTCCGGGACTCTGGTCCCAGAGGTCATCCTTCATTAGGAACTAGAATCTAGACTCTGTAATTCTTCGCCACGATGTTCTTAAGGATATCATCGCGGGGAATCCCCAGGCCCGGAGTCTGAAGATTGCCGGAAGGAGGTGGATTAACTTTTTTTCCATGGGCATAAATACAACTTATCTGTCACTTTCACATTTACCGTGATTAAAACCTTCAAGCACTCAGAGCAATTAAACATCAATATCAAAATGATTAATAAAGAAATTTGCAGAGAGTTAGTGATAATCAATGCTTAACATTTCCAGTCATTTTCAGGCAATTACGAGTGCTTCATGGTGGCGGTCGTGACCATCTAACAAGCTAAAACTATTGCAGATCTCCCATGGTAACTCCTTACCTCCACCTTTCAGTGCTCTCAGGTTGGTTTTCTTGTTCCCGCCTTTCTATTTTCTTCTGGTTTTGTTTGGTGTTTGTTTGTCTTGCTTTTGTTTGTCATCTTCTATTTCCTATTTTTTGGTTCTGCCACCCGTTAGTGGGTCGGCTCTACCAGAGGGTTTTCCACCCTCTGTGCAGAAGTGGTCCATTTGTAAAATGTGTAGATAGCTATATATATGTTCTACCTTGTTTGGTTTTCCAGTAGATGTCGTTCTATGTTGTATATTTTATGTATATGTGCATATATTTGTATATAGTCTTTGTATGTCCCTCTGTTTTTGTGTGTATATCCTTTAGTCCTCATGTATATCCTTCCAGGTGGCTTGCCAAGTGGTCAAGTAACCTATGTTTCTAATTTTTTGCCCATGAACTCGCTTCAAGGCAGAAAACCACCTATTTGAAACTCGGCTCTCGACCGGTTTCAAACAGGTGGTTTTCTCTCTCCTCCATGAAACTAGTCAGAACCTCATTTATGTCCCATGCACACAATCAATTCCATCCAAGTGGCCTTCACTTTTCATGTGTTCAGATAGTTGGCTCTGCCATCATTGCCATAACTTCCATTTAATACCAGCGCACCTGGCGCCCACGTGGGCTTGATAACTTGCAATTTTACACGTCCTTGCCAATGGTCACTTCTTTGGGCTCTGGATCTCTTACCATCAGCCATCCCATGTCTTTACCCAGCGTGATAAGATCCCAGAACCCGGATATCTAATAAAAATCTTAAGTTTATATGATGCATTTGCTTTTCGATTAATTTTTAAATGAGACTAACTTTTCAGGGAAAGCAAGCATTGCGGTGGTAAGATCTCTGGACCCCAAAATATTTATTTTGATTAATGAATTTTGATGGTCGATTTGTCTCATAGGTTCTTGGAGTTCAAAATCCCAAACATGTCTAAAGCATCCACATCATCTCCACCCGGAAGTCCAGAGCTACCTTCCACAGCAGAAACCAGGGCAGCAGTAAAATCCAAGATGGAGAAGGCCCTAGAGAAGATGCCCTTGACTATAAAATTTTTGTACGACAAAATAATCATGGGCTCTAAGATTGAGTCCAAGGTCAAGCTGATAACCGACACCAGTGTCGGGACATGGCCGAAGATGCAGGCCTTGGTAAAAATAATGCACATCCAGCGACAAGCTGGAGATCAGCTGGCGATCAATGTCAGGAACTCCAGAATCCTCAGGACAGCTTGTTTCCCATGATCTATGCAATCTCTGAAGCTTATCTTGACACTAGCCACCAACTACAACTCTTTTGTCCAGGCCGTTATGCTCGCAGCCGCAAAACCAACAGGATACCCCACTCCTCTGGTATCCCTTGACTTGGTCACATTTCAGGCAAGCCTGGCAATCCCACAATTTGACAAAGCCTCGGTGGTTACAAGGACTGATGTCTTGGGCCAATTCACATAGCTTGAGGATGCCGCCCAGGTATACATGAATACCCATTGGCTCAAGGCCCCAAAGAGGGACCCAAAAAGAATGAAGATAGAGATTCCCCACTCCGAGTTCAAAGAGAGCATTCAAATAGGAATGATAGCATTGGCCCAGGTCTTTGGGTAGCCCTTTGCCCAAGAATTTACTAGATGGATGTACTACTTCCTCCTCGGCATCTCTACCAAGGGAGGATACTTTGACTGGGCCACAATAATCTCCAACCATGTCGACTCCCAGTTCCAGCAACTAAATAGAAATAAATTTTTTTACATGTCTTCCTATGTTTTCTGAGCCCTAATACAGCAGAGGCCCCACACCCATGGCCTACTCATAGATGACGTGCTCGAGATTGGCCTAGGAAAAAAGGTACCGTGGGACCATTTCCCACAATTCCAATAGAAGGCTAGCTTCCCCAATTTTTGTTGGGTAAATGACACGTTCATTTATTATCATCTACTTACACCCACCCGGGAAGCCAAATATCACCTGTCCTTAGAGGTGATGAATTTAGTCCATAGTTATGGACATAATTATATTTAATTCCAATAGCACACCTACATTAGGGTCACCGGCTTCTCCAGGAAACTCTACTTGTTGCCCAAACACTGTGGGGACAAGATCATGCTCTTGGAATATTATAGGCAAATGATGGAGGTGCATGCCCTCTTTGTCCTCAAAAAGATCCCCAACATTCTATTCTCAATCACCTGTGAGAACTACACATGCAGTCTGGCCACCGCAAATGAGGTAGACAATGAGCTAAAGAGTTATAACTTGTAAGAATTTTATTTGGCACAAAAAAATTTTGATCTACATGGAAGGATAGCAACGGCACTGCCCCGGGCTTCAGAGCCCCATCATATCCACATGGAGGACTTCTGGGAAGATTTCCAAGATGATGTGGAGGTGTGGAGCAGGCACTACATTAGAATGATGGCCAGTATGATAAAGAAGTTGAAGCTCTAGAGGTTCCTGGCAGACTTCTCAGACGCCGCCCCCACTTCCGATCCCTAGTATAAGGAAAAGGGGATCGATACAAAGGCTCTTCCACCAGTAAATTGGGATGCCCAGGAAGGGCCCAAAATTGAAAACTTCACTTGAGAGGTGGTCGAGTGAAGCCACGCCTATTTCAAGAAGGTGTGCCCTGAAAGTACCCGCCAAGCAGCCCAGTTGGCACCAAAATTAACTCCACTGCCGGTACCAAAGATGACTCCGGGGGCTGAGACTTTTTCGCAGGGAGTAGATAAAGGAAAAAGAATAGACATGAACCCTCTTGCGTAAGAAGTCCCCATCACAGAGAAAATAAAACAATCAGTGGCAGCCTCCCAGCAGATGAGGGAGCAATTAATCATGCGGCTGGCCACTCCACTACTCATGGCTGGGCCACTTTGTCCCTCCTCCTCCCCATCATTAGCAACCTTAATGGTAAAGGAAATTGGGGTGGATCCTATGGAGGCAGCAGCAATAAGAGATGTGAAGCCACCTTTGATGACATGGAGAAGGAAGAAGCCCAACAAGAAGCCTAAGGCAGAGCCAGAGTCGGGAGCATCCTGACCCCAACAAGTAGAAATCCTCTCTTCTAGTTCCCCAGAGCCGGAGAAGGAAACAAAGCCTGCGGAAGTCTCGGCTAGTCCCCCTCCGAAAGAAGAATTTGATGATGTATTTGTGACCAAAGAGTTTGGAAATTTATAGGGGGACAATACACAAACAGAGACAGAGGTCCTGGGGGCAGAACAAGAGGCTGCAGAGAAAGAAGACATTGAATAAGAGACTGCACAGGAACAAGAGAAATAGGTAGAAGAGAAAGAACTAGAGCCAGAGATTACCTTCGGGGCTCAAGCGATACAAGGTCCGGGAGTGAACCAAAAAAATTAAGGTGAAAAAATGGCATTCTCTAGGGGAACCAGACCTTCGAAAATAACCGTAACCCCAGCTGCCATATTCCAAGGGCCATTCTTGGGAGCAACCTTTGGGCAGGTGATCATAGCGGCCCAAACTCTAAATCTCGGCCCAACACCTCCTCTACTACCAAAAGAGGTGCAAACAGAGGAAGAAGCTCCGGCTCTAGAAGAAGAACAACAAGAAGAGCAGCTTGAAGAAGAAATCCCTGAGGAAGCCTACCAAAGCCCAGACTAAGTGATAGATACAGAGGACAAGGCTGAGGAGATGGAGGTTGAAGAAAATGTTTCTATAGAAGAATTTGATACAGGGAGAGAGACGGATGAGGTCCACATCACTGAGGAACAACCACCACAGGACACTGGGGAAGAATCAAGGGAACAAATTCTGACAGGAAGGCCAACCCTACTGCCTGAGTGGCTGATAGAGAGCAGGAAAAGAAAAGCTCAGTCCACTCCCATGATTCCTCTCTCCCTGGCCAAAATGATGGCCCAAGTCCAGGCCCCGCCAAAGGCCAAGAAAGCCCAGACAGTTCATACCCTTTGAACTGGGCCAGGTGGAGAAATAGTTGCTATTGTGGCAACACCTCCCCTAGATGCTGATGAAGTAACCATAGATCCCAGAGACTATAATGTTGCAGAGGTATCATTAGGAAAGAGGGGAAATAAATGTGAGGTAGACTTGCTAAAGGAGGTAGCAAGGGTAGTCGAAGCCCAATATGAGAAGGAAGCCCAGAGGCTCAAAGCAGAAAAAGAAAAGAATGCAAACCTCATGGGGTTGCTCACTAAGCTGGCTTGACCCATCAATGTCGCTCCTCTAGAGGCCTCTACCTCTGAAGATCTACTGCAGAGTGACATAGACTCCCTGCGAGTAATGAAGAAGAAAGCCTAGGTAGTGGACGAGTGGGTCACCCTGCAGATAGGAAACACCTAGCATTTCCTAGTATCCACCCTCCCAAATTTATACATGGCCCAGCAGGTCATTCACTAGGTAGAGACTCTTATTGACCTATGGGAGGGTGATGCCAAAAATTATCAAGTGTGGAAGGTAGAGCTTGAGGAACTCCTTACTCTGGGAGAGGATATGATTTCTGAATCTAGAATTCTGGGGGATGAGTCATTTGATTTTGTGAGAACCCAACACTCCAGACTTGACCTCACATTGGAGATAATCAAGAAACTGGTAGGGTCTCTACAAGAAAAGGTCAATGTTGTGAAGTATTCTTTCAATTTATACAAGTCTTTTGTAATAAAGACTTTCAGGGTTGATCCCCTTAGCAGAGATACATGTATCCCTGAAGATTCAGTTTTGGGAAGTTTTGATAAAATAATGAAGTTCTGGTATCAATCCCCAGAGGGGATAGATGGAGCCCAGATGGCAAAGTTAACTCGCATGATACATAGTGGTCATGATGTGGCAAGAATGGCCGATGAGTTTAAAGAGAATGTTTCAGACCTGGGGGAACAAATTGAAGTGGCCAAGTACCGAAGGGCCAGCATAAAATATGTGGATGAGGATGGCATCTCCCACCTCCTCCAAGCTTTCAACGATAATAAGCAACCTTGAGCTTTCTCTGGAGGCCGGGGAGAACTCAAGCGTTGGGTATTCTTTATTCTTTTTGGGACGTAAGTTCCTGGATCCCAGAGTCCCAGATCCAAAATTTTGTATTCTTTCAAGTGATCCATGTCCCGATCCCCGAGGCTGACCGGTCACTTTCAGAAGTGGTTAATAAAGGCTGTTAGAAGGTGGTTGGCTACATCAAGGGGCATCGGCTCAGTGGTTGGTTTCTGATAGGATGGCCTTCTCGAGGCACCACTCAGAGGTACACCTGGCACATTGGAGACAGGGTGCCACATTTCCCATTTATGACGCATGTAGCCTCGGTCCCCGGGGGACCTACTTTCTTCTTTCTCCTTCCTGGCTCTCTTCTTGAGGCTGATTCTTCTGCTGTATATTCTTGTCTTATTCTTCTGACATGGCAGACCTATTCTGTCTAAAGGTCTTTTGTAGGGTGGTGCAGGTAGTACCGGCCCCCAGATATTGTATTTTATTGAAACATGATGTAAACTAGGGTTAGGGTTAGAGGGGAGTTGTATAAATAGCCAGACCGGCCCATTTCTAAGGGTCGACAAAATTGATGATTTTGTTGTCCATATTAATAGCAAAGTGATTTCTCATTTTAAGTTGTAGAGCTCAATGCTCCATTGTTCTATTTTCAATAGTTAGATGCTCCCCTAGAGCCACCATTGTACCACGCACCAGTGCTTGCTGGAAGAGACATTAATAAAGGAAGAATTCTTTGCAATGATATTGTTGGCATTCCTACTTCTGAGTTAATGGTATTTCATGCTTTATGTTCTTTATGTCTTCTACTCTGATATGTTAAAATAGATTAACGACCTCTTCTCCTTTGCTACTGACGAAGTTCTAACTAATCATTATGTATTTCTTCGGTATTTAGTGTAGTATGTCAGAGTATTATTGATGTTCTGAATGTTTAAACATGACTATAGTTATATGAAGTGCTTCTAACCCCGCAGGATCTTTTTTATTTTATTTGCTAAGTGTAGAATGCTAGGGGAAACCTTACCTTATTGAATCTCCAGAGAGAATGACTTGAAGAAACCAGCTATCCCCCTTGAAAATAGTCACTTCTCCCAACCGATCCCCGCGCGGTCATGACCTGACACCCAGGTGCTTGAAGACCCGGGGAATATATTTTCTCCGGATAACCTTTGTAGGTAGAGTTGGCTGGTATCCCTAGAACCCAGTGACAACTTATGACTGTTGGTAGACCCAGGTAGCAAAACCCCGTCAACAGTGACCAATGTGGAACTCGCAAAAGATGTGGAAGAGAAAAAGGAGGAGAATAGAATCCTATAGGAATAGTTAGCCGAAATGGTGACTAAGTTGGAAGAAGTGTAGCTTAGGACTGCAGCAGTTAGTGAACAGATGAGAGAAGCTGATGGAAAGGGTAAAGCAGTGGCAGAGGAAGACATTATTCCAAAGCCAGACCCTATGCTTCAAGAAGAGCCATTCCTGAAAGCATTGAAGGAAATGAGTGGTAAGTCCTTAGAAGGTGTGCCTCTATTTAGTGGCAAGATGGAACTAGACTTAATCATGGAATGAATAGAAGGTCTTGAAAATGACTTTGACTATGATAATGTGACCGAAGCTCAGAAAGTAAGAATAGCCAATACAAGGTTGAGAGGAACTGCTCTCACTTGGTGGAAGTTTGTCCAAGATGAGAGGGAAAAAGAAGGAAAGAACCCCATAACCATTTGGAATGGTATGGTGTCCAAGATGAAGGAAAATTACCTACCTGATGATTATGAGGTGCAGTTAAACAAAAAGAGACAGAATCTCAGACAAAAATATTTAGAAGTCAGTTCCTACACCGAAGAATTTCACAAACTATGCTTAAGGTCGCATGTGATGGAAGAAGAAAGCCTGAAAGTGGCTAGGTACTTGAATGGACTCAAGTGGAGTATCCAAGAGGAAATTATTCTCTTAAACCCCAAGACTGTAAACCAATGTTACCAGCTAGCCCTCAAAGTGGAGGAAAAATTCAAGAAGCAAGATTCAAATAGTAGAGGAAGAGAAAGAGACAGTAGAGGTCATAGAAGAGGATGTGGGGGAAGAAATTAGAATGAGTCCAAACTCACTGAGATTCAAGAAGAATCCAGTAACACAAGAGGTGGTTATAACCGTGGAAGAGGTTCAAATAGTAGTTCAAGAGGAAGAACTAATAACCAAGGAAGAGGATCTTACTTCTCTTCAATGAAGTGTTACAATTGTTAGCAATTTGGACATCCTAAATATCGGTGTACTGAAAAAGGTTCTACTTCTCAAGGAGGTGGGAAAGGAGTTAACTATGTCATAAAAGAATCAAGTTGCAATAGCAAGCCATCTGAGGTACCATTAGAATCAGAAGAAGGTGCGAACCTCATGATAAGAAGGACCTTAATCAGAGAGCCAAGCAAAGAAGAACCAAGCCAAAGGAGAGCAATCTTTAGAGTGAAGTGCAAGATTATAGGAAAGGTGTGTAGATTCATTATTGATTCAAGCTCAACTAATAATATGATTAGTGAAGAGGCAGACACCAAGTTAAATTTGAAAAGGATTCCACATGACAATCCATACAAGGTTACATGGCTCAACAAAGGATAGCATGTGTTTATAGGAGAACAAGCATGGGTAGAGTTCACCATTGGAAAGTTTAAGGACAGAGTTCTATGTGACATTCTTCCCATGGATGTATTCCACCTTCTACTTGGAAGGCCATGGAAATTTGATAGGAAAGCCATGCATGATGGAACCAAGAATGCATACTCATTCAAGAAAGATGGAGTGAATTTCAAAATTTAGTCACTAATAGAAGAAGGAGAGATGAAGACATCAAGTCCAAGTGTGCTCATGGTTAATTAGAAGGAATTATTGAAGTTTCTAGGAGAAGGAGAAGGAGTTGGGTTTGCTTTAGTATTGAAGCCAAAAGATGAAGTTGCTATCAAGAAATCAAAAATACCGAATGAGGTAAAATAAATACTTGAAGAGTATAAAGATATTGTGAATGATGGCGAGCCCACTCCCGTACCTCCTAAGAGACTTGTTAGCCACAAGATTGACTTCATACTAGGAGCTACCTTACCCAAAAAAGCTTCCTATAAGATGACCCCTCTACAAAATGAGGAAATAGCTAAGAAAATTAGAGGGTTATTAGACTAAGGCCTAATTAGAAAGAGCATAAGCCCATGTGGAGTCCCTACTATTTTAGCACCTAAGAAAGGAGGAGCTTGGAGACTTTGTAATGATTCTAGAGCCATTAATAGAATCACCATTAGGTATAGGTTTCCAATACCCAGAATTGAAGACCTAATGGATTGTTTAGGGGAGACAAAGTACTTCAGCAAGATTGATCTTAAGAGTGGCTACCACCAAATACGAGTTAATGAAGGAGATGAATGGAAGACAACTTTCAAAACTACAGAAGGTTTGTATGAATGGATGGTAATGCCATTTGGTTTGTCTAATGCTCCCTCAACTTTTATGAGGTCGATGAATGAGGTATTGGTAGAATGCATTGGTAAATTTGTTGTTGTCTACCTAGATGACATTTTAGTTTTCAGTAGAACTAAGGAGGAGCATATTAGGCATTTGAAACTTTTTTTCAAGAAATTTCATGATGAAAATCTAATGATCAATTTGGAGAAGTGTGACTTCATGAAGAAGGAGCTTATATATCTCAGTTTTGGGTGATACCACAATAGTGGGTTACACTTTTGGGGAGGAAGGAATTCTCCCCAAAAAGCGTGACCCACTAAAACATGTTAGATACTTTCGATCAAAACAACTAAAAACTTTCGATCACAAGTGAGTAACTTCCGATCGAAAGTACCCAAAATGGGTACTTTCGATCAAAATTAACTAGGTTACTTTCAATCGAAAGTAATTAGGTTTATTTTGGTGGAATAAAACCCGCCGAAACAGTCATTTTGACTATTTCAGCTGGGTTGAAAGTGACAGAATAGTGGCTTCCATTTTATCAAACGTCAATTTGCTTCAGGTTTTTCACATTTCTAATTTGCATATTTTATTGTTTTATAATATATATTGTTTGTATATATGCATTTTAATGTTTTTTAATATATATTGTTTGTAAATTTGTGTATATATGCATGTATATGTGTATATATATATGTATGTGTATATATGCATGTATATATGCATATATGTGTATATATATGCATATATGTGTATATATATGCATATATGTACATATATGTGCATATATATATGTATATAATGTGTATATGTGTGTATATATTTGTAAATATATGTGTGTGTGTATATGTGCATATATATATATGTGCATATATGCATATAT
>MU225477.1:2302543-2335037 GCA_018584345.1 Thuja plicata
GCTAGATTAACATTCTCATTTGTTGTTTGTACTTGGGCTGCAAATAAAATAAAAAATTCTCTTAATAGGTCATCTTAAGGGGAAACACCCAAAATGCATAATTAACTACAAAGAGACTAAATTGAAACACACACACACACACACACACACACACAGAGATGTGTACTTGTTGAGCCTATTGACCTTGCGATGACCCTTCTCCAACTTCTAAAGGTTGGGCTTGTTCACCTTGTGATAACCCTTCTCCAACTTCATAAGGTTGTGCTTCTTGAGAATTTCCTGCATGCAAAGATATAATTAGGTCTTCTTTATCAAATTAGGTATTGCAATATCATGCTTATATGTTTCATTAAGACAAACACAGAGATAAAGAGATATAGACATGTACCTTGTTTATTCTGATAATATCTTTCCTGAGCTTCTTCACATAGTCTATGTTCAGTATCTTCTGAATAATGTCGTGCACTCTTATTTAGCCTTCTCTTCTTATTTCCCATCACAAGTTGTAGAATTGTCTTCTTTTTTCAAATTGTGAAGTATTTTGTGACTTTCAAGATAACAAGATGACAAAAACATATATTTATTTATATGTAATCATTTTGTACCCGAAACGACACCAAAGAGGCCGACATAGGCTTCTATCAAAAGTCATCTTTGACTTTCGATAGAAACTATATACTTTCTATCGAAAGTGCTTTGGTAAATGTTGGTGAAATGCCAAATCATGAAACTACTTTCGATCGAAACTAAATCATTTTGATCAAAAGTAGTTTCTATTGAAACCCCTAAAAATGATGCCATCTGCAAAGGTCCACAACAATCTGTAGTTTTCATGGCTTCGGGGCTCAAGTGTGAGGCTCAAATGAAAGAATAGGGACACCTCCTTTTGCATCACACAAGTACTCTAAACGAGCTTTCTAACGAATATAGATTTGACAAATTTTGAATTAATTAGGTCTATGTTTTTTGATGTGCATCAAATGTAGGTTTTTTATCAAATATAAAATTCCAAGTTTGACATTCAATGAAAAATAGTAGAAAATGGAAAAAAAAATTGAAAAATAACAGTGCCCTCTAGTTTCGAGTCTTCTTTCTATAAAAAAAAATAATCTGAATTTTGATAAATACACAACAAGTTATCAGTTACGCAGTCAAGGTATGTCAAAATTACAGTTGACTCTACTTCAAACATTCATAAAAATATGCAATAATTATGATAATGTCATCAAACCAATTGCATGCCCTCCATATGGATGTTACAAAACCAAATTCAAAAGAAGCACATTGATATCTATCTTAGAAAAAAAGTTATGTTGTACGAAGTCATTGTACCTTTTTGAAAAAGATGTTTTCAGCAACATAGCAGTTTTAGTGGGAGAAAAAAAAACCATTAAAATCAATTCAAAAAAAAATAAAAAAAATATATTTATAATCTAGAAAAAAATTCCTAAAAGACTCTAGTTTACTTCGTCTTCCAATTTCAAACATTTTAATGACAATATGCATCCGAATGTGAAATTTTTTCTCAAAATGTAGAGTTCAATGTCTGTTTAGGAAAAAAAGTGTAACCCACTGTTGTGGTATCACCCTTTTGTTTTTTCACATGGTAACCTTAAAATGGACCAAGAAAAGGTGGATGCCATTCTAAGTTGGCCTACTCCCAAGGCTACAACTAACGTGAGAAGTTTCCATGGTTTAGCTCAGTATTATAGAAAGTTCATTAGACATTTCAGTGGGATTTGCACACCTATGTTAGACACCATCAAAGGTGGAATGAATACAAAGTTTCAATGGACACCACAAGCTGACAAAGGGTTTGAAACACTCAAGGAGAAGATAGAAGAGTTGCCTACTCTAGTTCTTCCAAGCTTTGATAAGCTTTATATAGTAGAATGTGATGCAAGTAATGTGGCCATTGGGGCTATCATAAGCCAAGAAAGAAGACCAGTAGCTTTCCATAGTGAAAACCTAAATGATGCAAAGAAGAAGTACTCTTCTTATGAATTAGAGTTGTATGCTCTATTCTAAGAACTCAAGAAGTGGAGGCACTACTTTCTACCATAGGATTTCATAGTATATACTGATAACCAAGCTCTTAGCTTCCTTAACTCTCAAGACAAACTTAGTAGCAAACACATGAAGTGGGTGGAGTATCTACAAACCTACACATTAAATATCAAGCATAAAAAGGGAGTATAGAATAAGGTTTCTGATGTATTGAGAAAAATGCTGCTCACAGTCCAAGAAGTTCAGCTACAAAGCATAGGTATTGATAGCTTCAAAGACCTATATGCTAAAGATGAATATTTTGCTCAAATCTACAAGGTATGCAAGGAGTTTAAAAACAACTTTCATGGTGATTTTTCTTAATATACCTTGCAGAATGGTCTATTTTTTAAAGGAGGTCAACTTTGTGTTCCTAAAGGGTCTATGAGGGAGAATTTGATCCAAGAAAAACATAATGGAGCACTTAGTGGTCATTTTGGAGTCGGTAAGACTCAAGAGCTAGTCACTATGTTCTATTTTTGGCCTAGAATGAATAGAGATGTTAGACAGTATGTTGAGAGTTGTGCAGTGTGTCAAAAAGCAAAGGGAACATCTTCTAATGTAGGTCTTTATCAGCCACTTCCAATCCCAACTAGGCCATGGGAATGCATAAGCATGGATTTTGTAGTTTGGTTTCCACGAACAAGGTAGGGATATGATAGTATTTATGTTGTTGTGGACAGATTTAGTAAGATCGCACATTTTATACCTTGTAAGACCATTCATGATGCTTGTAACATTGCACAATTTTTTTTCAATAGAGTGGTGAGGATCCATGGACTCCCACTTAGTATTGTTTCAGACAGGGACACAAAATTCATGAGCCATTTTTGGAAGACTTTATGGAAAAAGCTGGGTACTAACTTGTATTTTGGATATGCCTATCATCCACAGACAGATGGCCAGATAGAGGTGGTCAATAGATGTCCTGGTAACTTGCTAAGATGCCTCACAAAGGAGTATGGTCAAGCATGGAACCAACTCATTGGACAAGCTGAATATGCATACAATGATACAGTGAACAGATCAACTGGTAAGAGTCCTTTTGAAATTATTTATGGCTTTCACCCAAGAGGGATTTTTGAGCTTAGAGAATTGATGGAAGGAATGCATGGTAGTGGATATGCTGAGGAATTTTCTCATTCAATGAGGGAAGTACATGAGAGTGTGAGAAATAACTTGATTAAGAATGCTAAAAAGGTAAAGCAAAAGGTGGATGCAACAAAGAGAGATGTTCAGTTTCAGATTGGAGACTTTGTGATGGTACAATTGAACAAACATAGGCTGCAAAAAGGTGTTCCTCACAAGATACAGATGAAGAGGCTAGGTCCATGTAAGATACTTGCAAAGTATGGAAATAATGCATACAAGGTGGAGCTTCCTGAAGACATTGGATTGTCACTGGTTTTCAACATTGCAGATTTAATAGCATACAAAGGACCAATTCAAGATGTTGTTCAGAACCTTCAAGAGGTAATACAAGAGGTAAAAGATCTGAAATTAACCCCTACTCCATCTATGAAAGCTGAAAAGATACTAGACTCAAGGGTCTACAAGAACACTAGGAACAAAGACTATATGGAGCACCTTGTCAAACGACATAAAAAATGAGATGTTGATGCTACTTGGATCAGAGAAACAGACTTCAAGAGGTTGGGCATTGATCCAAACATGCTCAATCCAAGGATGGATTAACCTTTCTTTTGTCTGGGGGAGTATGGTGTAGGAGCACACCTAACTCAAACCCCTAGCTCCTTATTTTTGGCATGTACTGACTCTAGCCAAGTCAGGAGAGTTTGTGTGGACCTTAGAAGATCATTTGTTTTTCCCTAAGATGGATATGACTAGGTCAATCCATTTCTAGATAGGTTTCTTGTTTAGTTTCCTTTAGTTGTGTGTGTGTGTGTGAGGTAGGTTGTAAGCCTCTGGAAATCCAACCAAGGCATCGAGAACTTTGGATAAGCTCTTGGTATCATTGGTGCTTGGCAACAACTGCTAGCTCAACCAACACTTTCAACTTGGAAAACACTTCCAGCTTGTCAAGTACTTCCAGCTTGGCTAGCACTTCTAGCTCGGCAAGCACTACCAGCTCAGCCAGCACTTCCAGCTTGACTAGCACTAGCAGCTTGGCCAGCACTAGTAGCTTTGCATTACTGGTGCTCAGCAATATTCAGTTGTAACGGCCCGTGAAAATTTGATCTTGTCTTTTATGGACAATATGGTTAGTGTAACGGTTCTTGAAGAGATTCTTGCAAATGAGTGGACCATTAGGGTTGTTTCCTATGAGAGGATGGTTACTAATAACATCCCAAACATTCATTTTTGGAGATCTGGAGAGTAGAGATTGTAGAAGAAAAGAAGCTATAGGAAAGTTAGAGATTTTCAGATTACTGTACTGTTTTGTTTTGTTTCTAGTAATGAGAAGTTGCAGATTGTGTGTTTAGTGGATATCAAGTTTCTTTGTGGTTCCTTTTGCATGCAAGTAGATTAGTTAGTTTATTTTCTATTTTGCAAGCTATTAGTTCTTCACCTGTTCTGGGTTGTAAACAGTAATGGCCCCTCAAGATTCCTGAATCCATGGTGACAATCATGTGTTGGGATGGAACTCAAGAGCATCCCTTCTACATAGTTTCATTTTTGTTTTCTTTAGGAGAAGAAACAACAAAGAGTATGGAGATCTTACCCTAGGAAAGCTTGGTAATAGTTCAGCTAGGGAAGAGAATGAAAGCAATGTTCAGAAAAAATTGAATAAGCAAGTAGAATGAATCTATTTGTGTAGGTTCAACAAGAATAAGTTGAATAACATGTCAATGGGGACTGAGTCTTGAAGAGGAGGTAAAGTTGATAGTGACTTACCTCAGATAGGGTTATGAACACCCTAAGAGATCTAGGAGAAAGATCTCAGAGCCGAGCCAAGCTGGTTCTATAGAAGCAACAAGACTTCTGTCCACATCACCTAAACACTCCCCTACAAACTTGAGGTCACAAGGGTATCCTTCACCCATGTTCCGCCTATCTTCTCGGTTTCAAACAAGTCAAAGTTACTCGTAGTTCTCCTCACAAGGTTTCTCAAGGGACATCTACCCAAAGGTTCTTATATCCAAGATTTTAAATAAAATGCTTCAATTAATAATAATTCCATCTACGGGCATTAGGATCTTTGTCTACACTCCACCAACTTAATTATTCGCAATCCAACATGAGTATACTAAAATTGCTTATATTCCATTATCTAACTTGACTACTCTACCCATAGGGAAATATTTCTTTACAAATTTATCTAATAGATTTAATATTGAGGTTCTTCTAACAACGGGTCCATACATGTCGTAAGTCGTATAAAAGTCCTTACCCCTTTTCCTAGATACCATTCTAATTTATGTAGCACATATTATTATTATACTAGACAAGAAGGATAACATGACATTAAAGGAAGTTATCGCCCCTATTGTTACTACAATATATTTCCCATGCCTAGTATACCATATAAACTATATCTAATAATTTCCCCACTTGAAATGTTTAGGAATCTCGAATATAAAACTATGTGCTTGCACACAATCAAATAGAATTTCCCACAAGAGATGAGATACAACAACCATTAATGCAAACACAAGTTACAATCATTGTATCATCTGTTGAGGTTAATAAGATAGAGGATCACATATATATTTAACTTGACTTACATTAATATCCACTTCATATCCAATCTTTATAAATAAAAGTCAAGTTTCCTTTTTACCCAATTGTAGTCCTTCTACTAATTCTCAAATGTTGATAGAATCTGACACTATGATAGGTAATCCAATGCTATTCCCAAATGCTTTCATCATAATTTGCATATTTCCATCATCGAGCAATACTACTCTACTATTAGTATTTCTATTATTACAAGTATTGAAAGCCTCATCCTTTTCCCGAAATTAAAGGACACAATGATATAAACCTTAGGATAGGTGAATAATAGTTTTTCGGGACTGATTTATTTATTATAGAAGGGTATCATAATCCTAAATAACATTTCAGTTAAGACCATGCCAACTAGGATCTCTTTACAACATGATATTCTAATTTGATGCTAGTGGTTAAGGTCCAATACACTTAGCCATAGGCTAATAATATAATGATTTTACACAAACATTTTAAGCCCCATTTGTGTTAATTATGACCTAATATACTAAGCACACATAATACGAAAAATGGTGATCAATAAAGGATTTATAAATGTCATGCATGAATATGACTATGGATGCATATTCTTCATGACCAAGATCCTTAATGGAATTATTTTCTTTACAATCTAAATAAGTATTTAAATTTAAAGAGACCATACATGGGGAACTTACTTTTGGCCAACATTAAATCCTACTTTTGTTTTCCTTTCAACTTAAAGAGAATCAAGTAATAATACTTAAAACCTACCAATCGATAGGTTGCATGATTCTATGTACAAGTGAACCTACTTCTTAGTTAATTATGTAAGCAACGATTACATAATACCCTTCTCCTAATTAATCGATCCAATAACATTGATTACAAGTTGATTAGTTATTGTGAGTAGGAATAACATTAAAAATGATACTCATAAAGAAGGGAATCACACCACCTTAACATCTACACATTTTAGAGCTAAAATGGGACTTTGGAAAATGTTATTCTATTATTCAACGTCTTGCATCCGCATGATGATATCGAGATAACTTTATTATTATTAAAATAAATACCGGCTAATCTTATGCTCAATTAACAAGTCTTGAAAAACATGGAAAAATTATTTAAAATCAAATGCCTTACTTTAGTTGTCATTTCTTAATCATACCTTATCCTTTATCAAAAAATATGGAAAGAGTAAGGATGAGAAGAGTAATCATTCCAAAGTCATTACTATTGAAAAATGTTATACTTACCTTTCACAAGAGTTGAGGTTATTCTTGATTTAGGAGCTGAAATCTATAGTCCTTTCCTTCTTGTGCCTCTACTATTGTGTTCTTGATTTTATCACCATTTCCTACTATTGGGATTTCCTCTTCTTCCATTCTTCTATGCTCTACATCAAAATCTCCTTTCTCACTGTTGTTGAAGAATCCCTCTAACACTTATACACTGATGGATGTACATACATTGTTTCAATACTCTAATGCTGGCGCAGGAAGGGACTACACCTGCACCTATACACCTTCCAATTGCGTTACCATAAAATTCTAAGCCTATTCAACAAATAAACTTGTGCATAGCCTACGATCATGGCATGCTATTATTCTAAATTTCCTTGAGGAATCTGAAATGCATTCTTTCCAAACCTATTATCAAACTTTTCACTCTTTTGAAAACCTTTTCGCTTGTTTCTCCTACCTCAAAACTACTCCACAGCTACCTTGATTTCACCTTTTCTATTCCACGCAGTTTCTCTCTTTCTACACCTTTTTTTCTTCTTCCTCATGTCGTAATTTGTATTTCCTCCACTTTTCGTACCAGTGCCCCTCCATCTCTCTTGCACCATTCCTTCTTCGTATAGGGCCTTCCCAAGCTGCAATCCCTTCCTTTCTGCGCAAATTGGGACTCTCTTCCTAAGTGTGAAACTAGACTCTCCAACGCTAGCACAAAAATTGATTCTTCGTGTTTTTATTTGGGGGGCTGAAATTAGACTGTAATTAGCATTATCTAATTCTGGATAATGCCAAATTCCATGTTTGGGTTCATGAATAAAAATGGAATTGGAATTACGAAATTTTCATTTTGCTCCAAAATGGGCATATCAAACTTCCACATAAATAGGTGGAATTGGCATTCCAATTTTTACAAAAGAAAATTTAATATCTCGTCATATTTGTGACATGATAGATGTGTAAATGTGTGTATGTGGGTATATGTGCGTATGTGTATATATACACAAATGTGTGTATATGTGCATATATGTGTATATATACACAAATGTGCATATCTATGTGTATGTGTCTATACGTTTATACATGTGTGTATATACACGTGTGTATATGTGTGTATACACACATATATGTATATATATAAACACATGTATATATATACACATACACATATGTATATATACATGTATGTGTATATCTATAGACATGTATATTTACATATATGTGTATGTGTGTATATGTGTATATAAACATGTATGTATATATACATGTGTGTATATACATATACACACATGTTTATATACACATGTGTATACACACACACACATATATATACACACACACACACCTGTATATATACATGTTTGTTTATATACACACCTATATATATATGTGTGTGTGTATATACACATGTGTATATGTGCACACACATGTATATATACACATGTGTGCATGTATATATATGCACATATGTGTGTATATGTGTATATGTGTGTATATACACATATATGTGTATATACATGTATATATACACATATATGTGTATATATACACATATATGTGTATATACATGTATATATACACATATATGTGTATATATACACATATATGTTTTTATATACACACATATGTGTATGTGGGTATATATACACACATACTGTATTCAGAAAAATTAAGAAATAAACAATTAAAATTATTTATGCATCTTCTCAATCATCCTCCGGGTGAACTAAACGCGTCCAACCCATATTCCGGAAATCATTTCTAGGATATGTATCTTTCATAATTGTAGCATCGTCCAAAATGGACCACATCTAGCATTTGGTATTCCAGCACCCAAACGGGCCCTTAAGAGTCTTTTGAACTTTTTCCAAAAACCATCTCATACATAGCTGTATGGTCTCCTTGTTTAATGTTCTTCTTTTCTAGTTAAATCGTGTGTGAAGGTTTGGGAGTCCTTGTGTACTAGACTTGGCCAATGACATGTGTATTTTTGGATGGCTATAGGTCAGGGATGTTGTGTCTTAGTAAATGCATGCCACTACATCCTTCCTTCTTAAATTGTGTTTGTCTCTTTTTCTTCCTTTTATTTAGTTGCCTATGCTTCTCATTAATTCGTACAATGTGTAGTCATTTACGCGTTTAGTACTCGTTTTCAACTTCTTTGAATGAATTAAATCTTATTTGTTTGTTATTATTATTTATTTTCTATATTCCGTGGAAGAGGGTGACATTGGATTGTGACAAAAACATAAATCGGTTGAAAATTGCTAATAGCTAGATTACATCTTATATTGGTAGAGTTAACTCTTCTATTAATTGGAAGTTTTTTAAATTGAATTAGAAAAAATTTATTAACATTAATATAATTTATGAAATAAATAGTTAATAAATACATTTTCTTATTTTAGAAAAGTTATGCGATAATTCCACCTAATGTTTCTACAACTATTTTAGAAATATTTCCTTCATTTGATTGTGGCATGGCCTTTTTGAAAACTATGATTTTTGGTAATTAAAAAGAGGTCTGAATTTTGGAAGGAGAAGAGAGGAAGGATCTGAGTCGACCACGCCATGCATGTCTGTCACGGCATCATTCAAGGCTATTCTTTACATATTGTATGCCTGAGTTGGCCTAGTGGTGGAGAACTTGTACTCTTGAAATGGAAGTCACAAGTTCAAATCTCACTAGGGGTAGGGTATGTATGCCTCGTTTGTAGTATAATGGATGCCTCCTACAAGGAGTATGGGGTAGTCTCATATTGTTGTCACCATATGTAGACCCAAAAACATATGGCTGGTATAGTGGACTATAAAAGGACCTTTCCTTTCCTTTCCTTTCCGTTCTAAAAACTCTTAAAACATAATGGATGCCTCCCGCAAGGAGTACGGGGTAGTCCCGTATTGTTGTCACCATATGTAGACCCAAAAACATATGGCTGGTATAGTGGACTATAAAACGACCTTTCCTTTCCTTTCCTTTCTAAAAACTCTTGAAACATATTGGATGCCTCCCGCAAGAAGTACGGAGTAGTCCCATATTGTTGTCACCATGTGTAGACCCAAAAACATATAGCTGGTATAGTGGACTATAAAATGACCTTTTCTTTTCTTTCCTTTCTAAAAACTCTTGAAATTTCTTTCCGAGACTTCCATGGAATTTATCTGCTACCTATTCGAACTGAGCATCGCCACAGTATCGCCACAGAGACCCACAGTATCGCCACAGAGACCCGCCAGAGATCCAGAAATCGTTGATCCAGCAGCTCGGAGATCACTTAATTCCTTCTCAAATGAGCATTTTTGAGAAAAATTTGGGCGAATTGATGCCAAAAATAGTGATTTGTGTTTAGAAACCCTCGTCATCATGTTCCGCTCTAGTTTCCCCTTTGTGGAGCTCCAGATTTCTGACGGATAATTGGATTGATACAAATCTTTTGGTGACCAAATTTGAGAGTAATATGGAGAATTTGGTGTCTCATGTGCCTGTGGATTCCAGGTACTATTTTTACAGGGTGTTTGAAACTTGTGACGAATCATATCAGAGGGTATGCTCGACTGTTCATCTCGCAGGCTTTTCGTAGAGGGTATGGCGATAGGCTGTATGTTTTTCCCTGTGATTTTATTGATGACGACTTTGTGGAAAACACGCTTTCCAGAATGGAAGGAAATTATGAAAAGGATGAACAAAGCAATTCAAAATAAGGAGTTGGGATCTTCTTTCTATTTCTAAGTTACTTTTCATCTCTTTCCTTTCTGCACCAATTCTACAACTTTAGAAAGATTTGTGCAATGCATTTTTACTTCTCAACTTCATACAGTCTCTCCATCCCTGTTCTCCTATTTCATAATAATCACGCTTTTGCAACTGCTAACTGTAGGCAAATAATGAATTGTAGATATATTGACTTATTCCAATCTAATTGATATAGGGAAAAAGCACCAGTAGTGGCTATAGCTTATTTTGCACATTTAATTGAGGTAGAAAATTATATCAGATTGTGACGATTTTTTTAGATATATCTCTATGCGACCTAACTGCTTAAAGCTAAGGTTGAGACTTCTGGCCAATAATGATGCACTCTACATGAGACATTATCGATGAAAGGGTCAAAAAGTTGTAAGAAA
This sequence comes from Thuja plicata, assembly GCA_018584345.1. NCBI lineage: Eukaryota > Viridiplantae > Streptophyta > Pinopsida > Cupressales > Cupressaceae > Thuja > Thuja plicata. The sequence goes on from MU225477.1 coordinate 2,313,601, forward strand.
AAAGTGTCGGCCGATACAAGACCCCCATTGCACCAATAACCGCTCATTCAAATCACTATAAATCACAGTACTTGTGAAGAAATGCCTCAATAGTGGTTCACAAATGGACTAATCAAGAATAAAAAAAGCTATAAATTGATCAATTATTGATATATAAGTGATCCATTACTGGGAATTTTATCGTGTAACAATGAATGAGCAGTTGTTAGACACTGAGTGGTAATTGGTGCCTTTCCCTTACTTGACCCAACCTGGTGCAGGAGAACCTAGGCACAAGCACAAGCACATTGAAGGAGGTCAAGGATCATAGCAAGATCCATTTGAGTCATTTTTAAAGACATATTGAATCCATATGAAAGTACTGGCAAAACTATGTAATCAATTGTATTGTAATGACCAAGTTGTCATAATAGGTCCTAGATTGGTCAATAGGGTCGAATCATGTGAATGTGCCCATGAAGGGTTAAATGTATTTTTAAAAGCCATTTAAGGTCCATCTTTATGTATTTTGAAGGTTCATACAAAGGGTTAAGGTCATTTGGCTGAAAAGTGTAAAAGTTGTAAAAGTTGTAAAAGTGTAACTTTGCAACTTTGCAAAAATTGCAAATGTTGCACAATTAGTTGTCAAAGTGGAAGTTGTGAGGTTGTGAGGTTAGTTAGAGAGATTTGGAATGTCAAGAAGCTTTAAAAATAATTTTATTTACGAACCAAATCATATTTGGTGTAAGGAGAACATATTGACATAGTTTGGTGCAATAGATCTTTGTTGTTTTGATTGGTTTCTTTGGTTGTTTTGTTGTTTCCAGGCCTTGTACGACCATGTACAGCCTAGAAACAATGTATTATTACCATGGATAGGTATAATACTGACTTATCCTTCTTTTGGTTTTGATTTGGATTAATTTCATGACGAAATGAACAAGTTATTTGGATTTTTGTAAAATTTGTCATGAAACCCTCCATAACTAGGTGTACAATGAAGGTTTGAGTGTTTCTCTTGAATCCACCAATAGGAAAATCCATATCTTATGTTTTTGGAAACTAGATTCACAGATAGTTTACATGCATTTGGTCTCATTTAGAATGGTTTGGTATAATTAAAGAAATGTGATACCCTAGATGACTGTTTGTCTTATTTTTCTGAGTTTTGTCGACAATAAAAATGGGTCTCTGTACGAGGGGTGTATCTAATAATTTCACCATTGGATTGAACTAAGTTTTAGATATTTAAAAAAAAAACCAAGTTTCTACATCTCCACCGGAGCAATCTTCAATATGAGTTCTAGAATAAAATTTGTGAATAACAAAGTACAAGGTATCAAAACTGTCAAACTAGGATAGTCACATGCAATGGAAACTCTTGTTAGTTTGATTAACAATGGAGTTAAATAGATTGTAAAAGATGTTTTTTGATTGCATATCATTGAGTACCATGGAAACAATATTTTTTTTTATCCTTGTATGGTTAGGATCAGTTTAATGATTGATGGCTAATAACTATGTTAAGTTGTTGGAAGAAGATTAATTTGTTGATTATACCTCTAAGTATATGAATACGTTGATGATCATATGATGGAATGTGCCTCTAACTTATTGAAGATATTGTGTTGATGATTGAACTCCATGGTTGATTTTGGGTTCTATAATAGTTTTGGTATATGATTTGCATCAATTGTTATCATATCTAGAAGCTCCTGAGCATGTGAGAGGTGGCAACTCACACCAGGACCTAGCCTTACGATTTTTTATTTGTTTTCACTGATAAGACTATGGTTGCAGGTACCTATCCACTAGCTGCAAGTAGGAAGACATTAAGGTCTATCATGGGGCCATAGGAGATGGTCTAGGGCCAAGGAGTGGTCCAGTGGATTTCCAAGAGACCAGGGAGAGAGGCAAGGAGGAGAACTCTTTGGTGAGGCAAAGAGGTTGGTGAGTTTGTAGCAGCAATGGAAGGTGGATTTCTGACTGATGGTACCTTGGATGTTGCAGCCATTAATTCTCTAATGACAGGGGAACTAGAGAGGGAGATGACAAGGACAATCATATGTCCTGGAAGGCAAAGGTGAAGAGGATTAGAGGCATGAAGGATTTTGGTCTAATTTTTTTTTTCTTATAGGATATTGGTTCCGTGTTTCCAAGGGACTTGGAAACTTTTGAAGGCCGAGAGTATGGTGCAAGAGAACCTAGGCACAAGCGCAAGAACATTTAAGGAGGTCAAGGATCATAGAAAGATCCATTTGAGTCATTTTTAAATTTATATTGAATCCATATGAAAGGATTGGCAAAACTATATAATCAATTGTATTGTAATGACCAAGTTGTCATAATAGGTCCTAGATTGGTCAATAGGGTTGAATCATGTGAATGTGCCCATGAAGGGTTAAATGTATTGTAAAAATCCATTTAAGGTCCATATTTATGTATTTTCAAGGTTCATACAAAGGGTTAAGCTCATTTGGCTGAAAAGTGTAAAACTTGTAAAAGTGCAACTTTGCAACTTTACAAAAGTTGCAAATGTTGCACAATTAGTTGTCAAAGTGGAATTTGTTCAGTTGTGAGGGTATTTAGAGAGGTTTGGAATGTCAATAAGCTTTAAAAATAATTTTATTTACGAACCAAATCAGATTTGGAGGAAGGAGAACAGTTTGACATAGTTTGGTGGAATAGATCTTTGTTGTTTTGATTGGTTTCTTTGGTTATTTTGTTGTTTATGGGCCTTGTACGAACATGTACAGCCTGGAAACAATGTATTATTACCATGGATAGGTAGAATACTGATTTATCCTTATTTTGGCTTTGGTTTTGATTAATTTCATCATGAAATTAACAGGTTATGTGGATTTTTGCAAAATCTGTCATGAAACCCTCCATAACTAGATGTACAATGAAGGTTTGAGTGTTTCTCTTGAATCCACCAATGGGAAAATCCATATCTTATGTTTTTGGAAACTAGATTCACAGATAGTTTACATTCATTTAATCTCATTTAAAATGGTTTGGTATAATTAAAGAAATGTGATACCGTAAATGACTGTTTCTCTTATTTTTCTGAGTTTTGTGGATAGTAAAAATGGGTCTTTATACGGGGGGTGTATCTAATAATTTTACCGTTGGATTAAACTAAGTTTTGGATATTTTTTAAGAGCACCAAGTTTCTACATCTCCACTGGTGTGATCTTCAATATATGAGTTCTAGAATAAAATTTGTGAATAACAGAGTACAAGGTATCTAAACTGTCAGACTAAGACAGTCACAGGCAATGGAAACTCTTGTTAGTTTGCTTAACAATGGAGTTAAATAGATTGTAAATGATTTTTTCTCACAGAATATGGTTGATTACCTTGGAAAATATTATGTTTTTGATCCTTGGATGGTTAGGATCAGTTTAATGTTTGATGGGTGATAACTATGTTAAGTTGTTGGAAGAAGATTAATTTGTTGATTATGCCTCTAAGTATATGAATACATTGATGATCATATGATGGAATGTGCATCTAACTTGTTGAAGACATTGTGTTGATTATTGAACTCCATGGTTGATTTGGGGTTCTAGAATAATTTTGGTAGATGCTCTCCATCACAACCTAACAATTTTTGTTTTTTTTCCGTATTTGTAAAATGAATTCTAATAAAATATTGTATTTTAGATATTTCACTATTTCATTTAACAATCTTAAATTGTTTAGGACAAAATATTTTAGAAATAAAATTCATTATTTAAGTCCTTCTAATCATTAAACATTTTGGAGACCTAATAAGTTTTGGAAGACTAAAGAGGCAATAAAATTCATTCTGATTAGGTGACGAGCACAAAATACAAGAAGAGAAATTTTGCAGCATTTTGCCAATAAGAAATCATTTAATAAAAAGAAATTTTATGATTGAATTGGTCTAAGCTAGATAAGACAAGATATTTTTAATATTTCTAAAATAATCTACTACATTAAAAACATATTTTTCATTTTAAATTAAGAAAATAATTCATTTTCTTTCTATTCAGCTTTAAGTTTTTAATATTTTTTAATTTACCATATTAAATCTCTTTTAATTATTTAACAAATATCTAAAAAATAATATAATATATTTTAATTTAAAAGATAAGACATTGTTTATTTAAAAAAACCTAAATCATCATATTATATAAGAAACATGCGTAACAATTCACTTTGAGTGTTTCTTATAATTAAACAATCACTCTATTTTTACCTTTAAAATTACTAAAAATTAAGTGACACTAGAATAGATAGATGATAGAACATTCCAAAATCTAGGACATGTTTTATTCAAATAAAGAAAATGATAAGTAGAAAAGCTGCCTTCTTCATCTGTCGCCGACCATAGGCAACTCTATCGAACACTTTAGGTAATAAAAGAGAATTAAAAAATGCATAGAGATTTAGGCCATCACATTTGTTTTGGGGTTATAAAAATAGGTTGAAACACATCTTATTTCTTTCATACGTCTTCTTCTTGTTTGGACTTTATTTTTTAGTGAGTGTATGTGTGAGAAATAGAGTGAAATTGAATTGGGATATTTCTAATCTAATTGCATGTGCCTTGTGCAAAAAAAATTATGTATATTGATGACATATTTGATTGTAGTATAGGATTTGAGACAACTTACAAAGGAGCTCAGATAAGACATTATATTTCATGTTTCTTAGATAGGATACCATCTAAGTTCAATTTTATTCGGTCAATGGAAACATAACATCTAACTTAAATTATTTGTTTTCTAATCGTTAAAAAAATATGATTATATCATTGGAATTCTAAGCCAATAGGGGGGAAATGGAAAAGGCAGGTTGTTTGAAGGTTGCAAATGTAGGCACCATGGCATTTCCACACCATAACCAGACCCTTTTCCAACCCCAATGTTTAGCCTATGTTGATATTTTTTTTCGCATTTTTTCCTATTGCTCCTACCTTTATGATTAACATCAAAATTAAAAAATTCCCCATTTTTCAAAAATTGGTTCCTCTTGGCTCACCTTTTGTAGAAAATAACTAAAATGGGCCAAATATGAAAAAGCAACCTACATTTTGAAACACAAAATCTCTTGTGCTCTAGTTGGTAATATGATGACAATATTTTGCTCTTGAGATTCTCATCCTTAAGAGAAATAACATCAATCTCAAAGAAAAGATGCCAAGTGCTACTAACAAATGTGCACTCTCAATGTTTGCCTTGCTTCCCAAATATATTGTGCAAGCATATCTTCCTATCGGTGTAAGAATTGCTCCTCATTTGGGTGCAATTGCTAGCAATTATTTAAACTTAAGTTTGTCAAGTTTACATTAAGAAGATAATAATCTTAAGTATTATTAGAAAAGTAAAATAATATGAATGGAAAATGGCTGCTTTGAGATTTCTCAGGAATTGGTAGCGTGCTCCGTGTGGCGAATTATTCTTGGTAGGTGTGATCATTTCTTGCTTATGCTCTACCTTTTTCATTTAATTTCCTTTACTCCTCTGCATCTCAGCTAAGGTCGTAATTTCTACCCGTGATGGAGGCTAAATCTCTCGGTCCTTCATCTCCATTAAAAAACCCCTCTCCATCCACAATGCAAAAAACATTTTCATAAGCCATTGCTCGCATCACATCCATCACTTCTCCTAGAGCCAAATTTGAACTCACTGGTAAAGATGGAGCCATACAGTTCGGTAAGGATTCTGGGGCTATGGTGAAATATTTTTCCATTTCTCCTAACCCTAAAATGCTCAATGAAATTGTTAAAGAAAAAATGTAGACTAAAAAATTTTGCTATCTTTTTCGCTGTTGTTGAATTAGATAAATGTCCTGCAAGAAAATTTCTTGATGATTGGTTTCACAACTTCTGGAACTTAAAAATGGGTTTTCATATCTCCTTCTGTAGGCAAATCTAGAAGGGTTTATTTTTTATTTTCTTTTCTAACCCTGAATCACAAGAGACGGTGCTCAAATGGCAGTATTGGACTGTTGGCAATACCTCCTTTTGTGTGCTCACTTGGACTCCTAAATCCATACATGAGGAAATACTTTCCCTATCCACATCTCGTTGGCTTCTTCTCAAGCTTGTCCCCCCTTTCTCTTGTAGTTTCTTCCACATCTAATGGAACCCTTTGGAAAGGTTATATGAATGGATGAAACATCTAGGTCATTTCCACATATGGATGCCAGAGCACTTGTATCTCTGAAGTCGGGCATGGATATCCCCCCCACTCTTGAAGTGAATATCAATGAGGATGTTTATTCACGCTCTATAGAAATCATTGGTGGTCTCAATGCTTGAGCTTCCTTTGTAAGAAGGAGGGCTATATGAGAAAGGATTGTCCCATTATCAAATGAAACCCTCAGCCAATTAAAATATCTTCTCGGGTTTTCTACCCTTCGAATATTAAGTCAAGTTCAGACTCACCCTCTATGGTTAACACCCCCCTATTGATTCCTCCAGTAAATCTCCTGCAGTAGCCCCTACCCCCCAGTCTTCATGGATTCTCAAACCTCAGCTTCTCCCTCCCTAATCCCCTCTCACATGATTGGTGTGGTTCAACCAGATGGGTTTCAACCAATTGCACAAAAGAGTAATAAATGTAGAAGAAAATCCAAGAAAAACTCCACCACCTCTGATCTCTCCCCATCTACTACCCTTTTTGATGCTTGCAGTGTTGTTCCCCAACCCATTATTTCTTCGCATTCGACTCCCCCTCAAATGAAAACCAACATTGATTCTCCAAAAACTACGTACGAAGAAAATCCTACTCTCCCCCTGAAAATGTTCAACGATTTGGATGATAATTGTGTCCTTGAAATCATCCCAGCCATTATCCCGGATACCATTACTCCCGCCAAAGATTTTAACCCTAAGAAAATAGCTTCTAGTTATTTCATCATGGACATTGAAGGTACTATTCCTTATGTCTTTGATGATGATGATCTTGATTGGAAAAATGACTTTCCTAAATCAAAACAAAGATTGGGGATACTCCCTCTACACTACTGATTCCTACAAGTGGTCTTGCAGACCTTTATTATTCCTCCTCCTCACTTGTTTCACCATGAATTGTACTTCATGGAATATTAGGGGTCTCGAATCCCCGGATAGGAAGTTTATTGTTAAAGATTTCCTAAGTTCTCTTCCCTCTTTTGATATTTTGATGCTTCAAGAGCTGAAGGCGACTGGTTTTATGCTTGACTCTTGTTTAAACTACATCTGGAAAGATGCAACTAAGTTCTATTCCAATCATCCTAAAGGTAGGGGTGGTTTTGGTATTCTTATTAACCCTAAGTGGTCCAAATTCATCACTACCAATGGTGTTTCACCTTGCAATACGGTTGTCTAGGTTACATTCAACCTTAATGGCCTTATCATTAGGGTATGCTCTATTTATGTTGCCAATGACTACAAAGAAAGAACCGATCTTTGGGCTTGGATGAACTCTCTTCCTGACATCCCTTGGTTTTTGGGTGGGGACTTTAATATGGTTGAATCTCAGGAAGATAAGTCTGGTGGCCTCCCATTTTGCTGGAGAGATTGGGAAAAATTTCACTGGAATAGACTCAAACTCACCAAACTCTTATTTGATCCTCTAGCTGGGAATAAAAGTGGATTTTCAGGGCTTTGGTATACTTGGTGTAACTTTCATAATGATTCTTCTAGAATCTATTCCAGATTAGATAGGTTTATGCTAACAAAATATTTTTCTCTTTCATTCCTGATAAATTTGGTAACTTGGTCACTGTTTCTCCAACCTCCCTCTCCGACCACCACCCTATCTCTATTTGTTTTAAGTTCTTCAATGCCCCTATCTAGGACAATCTTATTAATAATAAATTGTTTCTTAACACTAGTTTAGTTATGGATGAAGATGTTATTTTTGCTATTAATTTTGATAGAACTCTTAATAAAAACATTCTTACCTCCCTTTGCAATATTGATAAATGGAATTACAATGCGCACATTGTTATCTTTTTTCCATGACCTTGTCAACGAAAAGGATAATTAATGAGGATCAAACAATCCTCCTACACTTCGAGCTCAAAGCCTCAGGCGGGCGTACCTATTGGATTCACTCCTTCAGTGAATCATGGGATGGATTCCTACCCATCACACTAAATCTGAAAAATCATTCACAGCTCTTAAAATAGAAAAAAAAATGTTGATTAAAATGATTTTGCTTCAATTCTGGTATAAAGCCAGTGCCTAATCTGTCAAGTATAGAGTCAAATTGAACTAACGTTCACAAAGATTCACAACTCAATATATTTGAAACCAGTAAAATGCCTTACAATTTACCTATTTCATCACAAATACATGATCATCAGATCCACATATCCTTGATATTCTCAAACATTATCGAACAATATTTACTCCTTCCTTGAAGGAAACTAAGGAATAATGTCACAATCCACCTTGTAGATGAAAAACCAGAAATGCCTTACAAATCTAGTTCATAAGAATTCCAAAAACACACAGAGACATTCAAATGCTTGAAAAGTGGTTCCAAATGTATTTCATTAGTAAAACATTACTTCCATCAGTACACATGACCAAATACTCTAATTCATAACACTAACTTAAACAAAACTTGCATATTGGAACATCAAAATCTGGAGCTAAACTCTCAGAAGTTGAAACCCCTGTACAATAGAGAAGACAAAAGATATAGAGAAAGGGAAACAATTTTTGATCCTTTCTACATTCAACACATGTCCTCCCTTCAAAATATCTAAATATTTGATCTCTTCTTCAACTGTCTCCATGATGCATCATCACTCTTTCCTCAAGAATAAGATCTTCTGTCCTTTGGAAAACCATTTTCCCTTCCTACAACTGAAAGCATGATTCATCTCTCAAAATCTCTTCAACTGGTGACACATGGCCCTTTTGCATTCAAACTGAAATATCCTAAACAGGTGGAGACCTGCACCAAATCTAATATCAAAAATGAAATCATTTCTCTACCAGCTTTCCATTGATATATGACACTTATATGTCTACACAAAATATGACAATCTATTGAAATCATTCTTTTGCTTGTGCATCATTTAGATTTATGAATTTTTTCAATATAGTCTAAACTATATCATTCTGCAATTGTAACTTTGATTTTATATTCTGCATAGATTATTTAACTCATTTTTGCCCTTTTCCTATGCAAGTCTCCAAATTTTGCCAAGTGTCACCTCCTAGTTGGCTTTGAAAATTTGCCTCTGCATAGCCTCTGCGAGTGCATGACTAGCATTGATTGGGCTCGGTCGCGCACTCGTTTTTGGTCCACAAGAAACCTTGCGCGACTGCGCGACAAGCTTGGTCGTGCAGTTGCGATCCATTTCTAGGGTCACCTTTCTCAGCTGTGAGTGCACGACCATCTACCACATGTTTGCCATGTGTCTGCCAGCTCACCTGCAAAATTTGGACATCATCGGTCACTTGACACACATTTCGAGGCACCATCTTTGAGCTCGCGTGCATGCATGGCCTCCATCTCTTTCTTCAAACTAATACTTGTGCCTTCTTCCTTATGAAGGCTACGAATTTTCTTTGCAACACCAATGTGGGATTAATACCCTGAGTGTTTTTAAAGACTTCCTATGCATTTTACTTCAAAATAAGTGGGCCCACTTGTGCATCAAGTGCTCCAGCCAAGGGGCCCGCCAAAGCCTCTTGGCCCTTTATTCGTTTCATTATGCAAGTTTTAGTGTATAAAAGAATTAAAAGAAACCTTTTTCCCATGCATGTGGGATAATGCACCTTCTTGTTTTTTAAACCTTACAGGTTCTTTTCCATACTTGTCATTGGCATTAGCTTGAAAATTCTAGAATGCGAGCTATTTCACATCAATTTGTTGCGCAGCTCCCTTTTAAAACGAGCAACCTCCTCCAAGATTTTAAGCGCAATTCTCATGGCAACTATGCGTTAGCTCCTCCAAAATGCAGGCTCTCCTTTTAACTACTCTCTTGCTCTGGTCACATGCTGATTTGTAACTCCCCTTTACTCAAATGGGCTTCTCATGCTATTCTCAATGGTCTTGGCATATTTCGCAATATGCAATCCCCTTGCAAACACATTGTGCAACCCATTGCATTTATTTTAAGTTTTAAAACATTCAACCTCCTTGTGTGGGCTCCATCTTGTTTTACACATTGCATGTTTTTCAAATCCTTCATTCCATGTGCAAGAGGCCTTAAGAGAATGTGTGGCCTCATTCCTTCAACCTACGCAGCATATGCCCATTGCAATGGCTTTAATTTTTAAAACCATAATCTGTTGCGCAGCCTTTGTTTTCAATGCCCATGTGCAGGGTTTCTCAGTTTACACCTGCTTGAATGTTTCTTAAAAGAAAATAATTAACACAACCTCCTCTTTTGTATTGTGTGGCTTCACCTGCATGGACCATTGCTTAGCATTTGTGCAGCCTCAGCATTTTCTACCAATGCGTTGGCTCTTTCAACATTTCATATTTGTCTCCTGCGCAGGATGTCTCTGTGCCTTTCATTTGGTTTTACAAACATTTAACAAAATCTTCTTCATTAGCGTTGGTCTCCCTCTGGCTTGTTGCGTAGACTTTCCAATGCACTGTTCTTTGTTTCACACTTGGCGCAGGCTATGACTTCATTCTCCCACGCAAGTTATGCTGGTCCATCTACAAATCGCACTTAGCAATTCACATTTAAACTCTTCCTTTATGCATCGCGTGGGATTACTACAACCACTCTTGGCTTATTAATGTGCTGGAAACTTTTTATTTATGTTTGACACCTTTAGTGCAAGCTTTGGCAGACATAATATTTGGCATTTATGTTTTAAAAGACCCCTCTCCTTTGAAAATAACGCAAGCATTGATGGATTTACATTCGCTGAATGCATTTGACTGAGTTTTTTGGAAAGCCTCCCCATTATGTCTACACTTGTTTTCCACACGTAACGCAAGCTTTGGCATTTGTAATGTTTTCTTCAACCAATGCTCGGTTTTCATGTTAATTTACAAATTGCAATTTGTAATGGCTTTTTGAAAACCATTTAAAACTTCCCTTGGTTTTAGACATGAAAATCAACATTTAATTCATTCCATGCGCAGCCATTCTCCTATGGTTATTGCATGGTTGAACTTCAAAATACTTGTGAAGTAGCACCACCCAAAAAAAAATCTAAGCTACACTAAGAAATTAAGTTTGTATCCATGTTATGTTCCATATCTTTCAACTCATTTATTCTCAGGAATTTCTCAAATCGATCTGTACAAATCTGAAGCTTAAACCATTCTTCATGAGTGTACAGTGTAGCTCTTATTATCTCCACCAATAGTGGTTCTTCAATTCCCATACTTTCATCTAGTGTGACCATTTGCATTTTGAGGTAGCATCAGTCCTTCTTTGTTGCTAGGTTCCTCTTTGCAGGCATGTCTATATAGCAGTTCCCTCATTGGAATTATAATTAAACGTGGTCAGAAGAATCCAGATGTACAATAACATTATTAAACTAGTCAAAATGACACTGTCTGCCACACTTTTGAAAATAAAATTCATCAAGATCAAGATCTGGCATAATATATGTGTTCATCATATTCTTCACAATTGTGTCTGGTGTCTCTGTTTCAAATGCTTTTGAAAACTGATCAAATGTCAAATCAACATTCACTCTGTAACATGAATTTTCACAATGATTCCTAAAATGAGAGATTTTAATTGTAAAATTTGACTACTTCATTATTTCTGCAAATGAGGGCATTAAAACCTTGAAGAAATCCATCATGAATGACCTTTTGAAAAATGCCAAAATGTATCCCGGGAGACTACCAATGGAGGAGCCTGCTCATTGAGATATAGAGAAGACACGTGCCAGAATGATTTTCCAAACACATTTAGGTTTGCAAGATAATAATATTGAAAATGAGCTACCTGAAAAACTGTAAAAATACGGATGTCAAGACAACAGAAATTGCACTTGGATTGGCCTTCGCAAAAATAGAAATCCATGCCTTGAGGCCCAACCCCTGATCCTAGTAATACATCCAGCTACAAGGACTATAAGGAAACAACTCACACCTCAAAACAATCATCTAACAAGAAGTTACCATCCTTTGAAAATGAATATTATGTAAACTTTATTTTGTCTAACACTGCAAATCTGCAGAAACTGCTTTTAGTGTTGACTAAGAAAACTAACTAGACAGATTGGCAAAAGTCTGAAAATATCTGTGAGGAAAATTCTCCTTGATTACAATATAGGGGAACATTCCATTCTCCATGATAGTCAACCAGGTACAAACTGCGGAACCTCAAAGTAAGCCATTTCATTACTCTACATTTAACACTCAGAAAAATTGAATAAGTTGCAAATGGTGCAAATGAATTCACAGGGTTATGAAAATAGGCATGGAGGTTTACTTTCATGTCTACAACATCCTTGAACACTCCATAATGTCATGCCTATCCATCTGGTCAGAGATGCAGATCTCTAAAGTAGGTCATTTGATAAAAACTAGGAAATGTGCAATATGCAGATTTGGGTAAACACCTCCAAGTGGCTATCTCCAAACTAAAATTTGAGAACTGGAACCTATTAAATCTATCAAATGATAGGTGATAAACACAAATCCCAAGCGGTTTCTCATAAAAACAACAGTCATCTTTCTTGCATGTATTCAAAGTAGGCCTTCTCGACAAGCTTTTTAGGGAAATTTTAACTTAGTAACTCCAAATTTCTTCAGAAATTTGAGAGTACTAACACACACCTGGAAAAACTTGTTGCAAACCATTGGCCACAAAAAAATCCAAAGACTATAGATTCATTGAAATTTTTTTTCCTCTAAACTGTTTTCTGTCGAGCTTAATATCCAAAACAATCCATCTAACTGCAATCTTGTTACCCAGGTTGCTAATGTTAGGGATGCTCTTAGACATGATCGGCACATTGAAGTTAGGGGTGCCAAAATTAGATCCCGTGCAAATTGGCACCAATGTGGAGACAAAGGATCTAAATTCTTCTTTAACCTCCTCAAGAAGAAACACACTAACAAGACCATTAACATTATTGTTGTAAAAAATAATGAGATCTCTTATATTAATGACATCAAGGAGGCCTTTTCATCCTTCTATCAAAATCAGTTCACCTTTCTAGATTTTGAGGAGACCAAAGCCCTCAGAGATAAGTGCAAACCTCTTATTCCCAATAGAATCTCTAATCAAGATTCTATCCTTCTTAGCAAGGATTTATCTATTGATGAAATTGAGAAGGCCATCAAAGCCCTTAAAAATGGCAAGGCTCTTGGTCCTGATGGTCTGCCTATGGAATTATTCAAAGCTAATTTAAGTTGGATATGTCAGGATCTCCTTGACATCTATACTGAAGCCTTTGACCAAGGCACCTTGGGCAGCTCCATTAACAAGGGCATTATCAAACTGATCCCCAAGGATGGTGATAAGGACCTTATTGGAAAATGGAGGCCTATTACTCTGCCGAATGTTTCTTACAAGATTCTTGCCAAAATTATGGCTCTGAGGCTTGAAACTATTCTTCCTAAGTTCATTTTTTCCACCCAAATGGGCTTTATCAAAGGTAGATTTATTTTTTAAATGCTTATCACTAACTGGGAAGCTATGAACTAGTCCAAACATTCTAACAAAAACACTACCATGTTTTTGCTGGATTTCGAGAAAGCCTATGATAGGGTGGAATGGATTTTATTTCCATGATGCTTGAGGCTTTTGGATTTCCTAAATTCTATGGTAAAACTATTAAAATTCTCCTCAAGGATAGTTCTTCTCAAGTGGATGTTAATGGATCTCTATGATTCCTTCTCCCTTAGTAAATCTATCAGGCAAGGTTGCCCCCTCACCCCTTCCTTGTTTGTCATTGTTTTGGATGCTCTTTCTTATATCCTAAGGGACAATTCCCTATCCCCTACTATCAAAGGTGTATCCTTTCCCGATGAGTCTGAGCTCATTAACTGCCAATTTGCTGATGACACTGCCATCTTGTTTGAAGCTAATGAAGGAAATTTCCAAGCTCTTCATAACAAAATTGAAGTTTTATGTTCTATCTCTGGTGCTTGTCTATCCTAGTCTAAATCCATTTGTCTTGGTTGGAAAGAGAAACCTCCTGAATTGTTTACTAAATTTGATTTTCAATTGTGTGCACCCCAACATATTGTCCGCTATCTTGGGATCCCTTTCTCCATTGATCCTTCTCTTAAAGACATGTGGTATTGGGTGAAGGATAAGGTCACTAAAAATCTCTACAAATGGCACAACATAACCTTATCTTTAGCTAGCAGGGTGCATGTTTTCCAAAACATTCTTTCCTCCTATTATATATATTACTCCTCTACTTGGATATTTAATAATTATCAAATTTTGGAGATTCAGAAGACCATTAGGAACTTCCTTTGGTATGATGCTAAAGGAAACAAAAAAAAATCATGTTGTTAAGTGGCAATGTTGCCACACTGACAAGCTCCTTGGGGGCTTAGGGCTTAAGGATTTAAAAACGCAAGGGATTGCCCTTGCTGCCAAATGGATCATTAATGCTTTAGATGGGGATGAGCCATGGAAAGTTCTTATAAGAGGCAATATTGAAAGGGGCTTTCCTAGAAAATCCAAGACATGGAAAAACCTTCCTCTTGGTGACCTTATTGAAGGTAACTTTTCTATTATTTTTCAAGGTTCTGCAGTCTTTAAAACCATTTGGAAGGCCTAGGAACATGTCAGGAAATTTATTCCTAATAAGACTATCTATGACTCCAACCACCTTTATGGTGAAAGATTCATTTGGTGGAACTTACACCTTTCAGGTAAACCTCTTGCCCTCTCCCAAGGATGTTCTTCCCGACATTGGAATAATCTTGGCATCTCTCAACTAATCTGTTTCTTTGAACATGACAAACTTATTAGTTGGGATGATCTTAAGACCCAATTTAACTTACCCATGTCCCAAAAGAAGACCTACAATTTGATTATGAATTCTTGCAAAGACTTACCCAATAATTATCATGTAGACTCGCATAGATTTTTGAATATTAAATAGCCTGATGGCGCCATTGTGACTAAAATCAAATCCAAAAATATCTATAAGGTGATTAGGTATAATCACCCCATCATATCTCATGTTAAAAAATGTTGGTACACTAATTTGGATGTCTGTGCATAGAATAAGTATTTTGATATGTTGTGGAAAAGTGATGTTGATCCTAATATCAAATGCTTTAAATGGCTCGTGACTCTTGATAAACTGCCATTGAGAAAAGATTCCTCTTCTTATGATGTTTTTAGCATTTGCAATATGCAAGAATCTTGTAGGCAAATTTTGTTTGAATGCCCCTTTGCTAAAGAAATCCTGTATATGTTCGACATTACTTACCCTACTTATGTGGATATCTTTGAAATTATTACTAGTTATATCAATGGATTAAAAAAGGATACTAATTTATTTTGGAACATTCTTTCTTCTAATATTCTTTGGCAGATTTGGAAATGCAGAGATGAAGAAAGGTTTCAGGATACCCGCACAACCCTTCATGAGTCTTTTCAAAAACTCACTCAATTAAAAAATTTCTCGCAGGTCCTAATCAATATTATCATCGTGAAGGAAAATCTGAAGAGGTTCCTTGAGATGGGTCATTCTACCATGTTCGTCTTTGAGATGAAGGATGGGTATGAGTGGAGAAGGCACATGGATAATCCAGTTGTTTTTGAAGAAACCCTTAAGAAGCTGCACCAAGAAGTGAAGAAGAACAAAAATACGACGAAGGACCAAATCAATATGATGGCCCTGATTCAAGAAAACAAGAACATCGTCTGGATGGAAGGCCCTTTGGGGTGGACTACCTAGACCGAAGCTCATAATGATATTCTTCGCTAGCTATTTTCTTTCCTTTTTTGATTATGCTATTGTTATGATCTATCTGTAAACTTTGATACTTTGATAGTCTCCGTGTGAGGCTAGGCCTCTCTTGTGTACACTTTTTTTTATATCCTTATATTTAATACAAAAATAATAATAATAATATGACAATTCAAATATTGTAAAAATAAATGTAAAAAATAGAATATTTGATATAATCAAGATTTAAAATAAATTTATATTGTTTATTATCTATTTAAAAAATATTAATCTATTTTTATAATTATTTCAAACTAAAGAATATTATTTTTATTTTTTTATCATATTTATTATTTTAAATATAAAACTAGATATTCTTTTATAATATTATAATTAAATATATAATTATAAATAATTATATTCTAAGAATGTTTCTTCTTTATAATTTTCATTCATGCATTATCTCAATACACTAAAATTTAATTAAATATTTTTTTTATAAAATAGTCAATAATACAAAACTTTTAATTAATTATAAATATATAATATTAATTAAAAAATTTGAACAAACAATAACATAAATTTATTTTAACAAATTACATTGTAAACATTTGGTCTTTTGGAATAAATTTGACATTTATATCAATGTCTACTATATTTAACTGGTAGAGTTATAGTTGTAGTAGCATATTCAATAAAAAAATTTATAACTGTAAGGTAGTGGAAAGCCAATCATTTACAAACATATATCAATTACGCAAGCTAGTGTGAAATATTAATCAAAAGCGATAAAAAAATGTAATTTATCCAAGAGCTATTAATATTTGCATATTTAAGAATAGCAAATGAATCCAACATTTGAATCACTAAATTCATGATTTGAATTCATGCATGAATTCAATTGTGCATTGTGCAAATTATTTGATTGACACAATGAAACCCCCTAATTCATTTTGTGTTCCTTTACTCAATGTCATATAAACATAGAAGTAGTGTCGTTGCAACCTCCTAAACATCAACATACACAATCGACCCTAAACATTCTTCGCTGCTGTGTGTGAAAAATCTATTGCAGTCACCGATTATTAATCTCCTATTATTATAAAGATTATTTGATTAACAAATAATGAGAAATAACACAATTGCAACTTCACCAAAAAATACAGAAAGAAATATGCAACACAATAACACAATATTTTTGGACAAATTGTCCCTGGAAAAACCCCGAAGGGAAACCAGTACTACAGATGAGAAATATATTAAACTTCAGCAAATTAAGAGATACAAAATTCCTTGCCTCTCACTGCCAGAACTCAGACAATCTCCTAACTCCTGCTGATATTCCTCCACTGCTATCTCTCAAACGCTATCACTGCGCCCTTGCTAACACTGCAAGACTACTTGCTAACACTGCAAGTTTATTCTTCAACTTGTTCTTCTCCAAATGCCCCTTGACCCCCTTTTATAATCCCTCCAAGATCCAATCTTAATGGCTAAGATTATCTTGACTTCATCAATAACTTTCTAAAAGTTTCTGATTCTGGAAGTTTTTGACTTCTTGAAGTTTTCGGCTTCTGGAAGTTTCCGATTTTGGAAGTTTCCAACTTTTGGAAGTTTCCAGCTTCTGGAAGTTTATGATTTTGGAAGTTTCCAACTTCTGGAAGTTTTCGGCTTCTGGAAGTTTCTGATTTCTGGAAGTTTTCAGTTTCTGGAAGTATCCGGCTTCTAGAAGTTTCTACAAACTAGAAGTTTCTACAAACTAGAAATTTCTACAGACTAGAAGTTTCTACAAACTAGAAGTTTCTACAAACTTAGAAGTTTCTACAAGTCAAATAAATAATTATTATCATATGGAAGAACAACTGTCCAAGCTACCAAACTAACATTCCCTCTTAGTGAGGAAGTTTTTCTGCGCAACATCCAACTTATCTCTGAAGAAGATGAATTTTGCCTTCCCCGGTGCCTTTGTCAGAATGTCTGCTACTTGCTGATCTGTAGGTATAAATTGTAGCTAAACAATCCCCCGCTCTCCACAATCCCTGATGAAGTGATACCTGATGTCAATATGTTTCAACCTATCATGAAACACCAGATTCTCAGTCAACTTGATGCAACTTTGATTGTCACAGTGTATCATTGTAGTCTCAACCTTCTGACCAAAAAAGGCTACTAGCAACTTCCAAAGCCATATAGATTCACAAATCACCATGCTGGCTGCAATATATTCTGACTCTGCAGAACTCAAAGCCACAGACTTCTGCTTCCTGCTGAACCAAGAGACAACTCCCGATCCCAAACTGAAACAACACCCTGAAGTGCTTCTCTTGTCTATTGTACTTCTTGCCCAATCTGCATCAGTATAGCCTATCAACTTGATACCTTCACCTCGAACATATTTGATCCCATAATCTATTGTACCTTGCAAATAATGCAACACATGCTTTGCTGCTATCCAATGCACTCTCTTTGGCTCAACCATGAGCTGACTAAGAGAGTTAACTGCAAAGGCTATATTTGGCCTAGTGTTGACCAAATACATGAGAGAACCAATCAATTGCCTATATAAGGTGGGATCTACATCCTTCTCTCTAGATGTGTCTACCTTCTTCCAATTCATAATCATGGGTGTAGACATGGCTTTGCAATCTTCCATCTTGAACTTCTTCAAGATTTCAATGCAATATTTCCCTTGTCCAAGGAAAATCTCTCCATCTTTCTGCCATACCTCCATGCCTAGAAAGTAGTGCATAAGTCCCAAATCCTTCATCTCAAACTTTGTTGCAAGATCCCTCTTGCATTCCTCTATGAGCCCTACTGAACCTGTTAGAAAAAAGTCATCTACATATAGAGCAAGAATGATTATCTCACCCCCAACCACCAAGTAGTAGAGATTAGTGTTTTCCTCACTCTTCACAAAGCCCATTTCCTACAAGTAATTATCAATGCGCTCATACCACGCTCTAGGTGAGTGCTTGAGTCCATACAAAGCTCTCTTCAATCTGCAGATGTGGGTCTCTTTTCTATGTGCTACAAATCCTTCTGGTTGTTCTATGTATACCTCCTCCTTCAGCTCACCATTAAGGAATGTTGTCTTGACATCCATTTGATGGATTTTCCATCCCATCTATGCTGCAAATGAGATCACAGCTCGTATAGAAGTATACCTAGCCACTAGAGAAAATGTCTCCTCATAGTCTATTCCCTCCTTCTGAGAGAACCCCTTGGCCACAAACCTTGCCTTATATTTCTCGATGCTACCATCTGCACCATGCTTTATCTTGAAGATCCAGCGTGATCCAACTACTACTCTATCAGTAGGTCTAGGCACTACCTCCCATACATCATTCTGCATTATTGAGTTATATTCCTCAACCATAGAATCCCGCCATACCTGATGCTTTGCAACTTCCTGATAGCTAGAAGGTTCACTATCTACCAGCTGGCTGACTAATGCCACATAGTCATTGAACTTGGTTGGTTGTCTCCTTTGTCTTGTACTCTTGTTAGGAGCTCCCACAGACTCTTGAGTATCCCTTTGTGTGTCTTGAACCTCATGGTTCTGGCTGCCAACTATAGTGGATGAAATATCAACCTCTATATCATCTTGATGCATATCCTACTGCACCAGTTGCTCCATACTCTGTGAATCTTCACCACCTGAGTCTATGCTTGTACTAGTAATTGTACTTGAGCTTTGTTTTCCTTGACTTGGACTTGGAGCTTTCATTGGCTACTCACTCCGATCATCTGCTGGCAAATCTCTAGACCTTCCAAATGCCTTGTCCTCCATGAACTTGACATCATGTCTGACAATAATTCTTCTGGTCCCTGGAATGAACATCCTATATGCCTTTGAAGTTTCACTATACCCAACAAAGTACCCCTTCTCTACAGTCTTATCTAACTTGGTACGTGTGTCTCCAGGAATAAGACAATATGGCAAACTTCCAAATATCCTGAAGTGACCAACATCTGGCTTCTTCCCCGTGAAAGCCTCCTCTGGTGTCATTTTCCCTAGTACCTTATGTGGAACCCTATTCTGAATGTAGACTGATGTACTACATGCTTCTTCCCATAAGTGGCGGGGCATGTCTTGGTCATGTAGCATAGCCCTTGCTGCCTCTGATATAGAATGGTTCTTCCTCTCAGCAACTCCATTCTGATGTGGATTGTAAGGAATAGTCCACTCTCTCTTGATTCCTTGTCTGGTACAAAAATCCTAGAAGTCATTTCCTTTGTACTCGCCTCAATTGTTTGACTGAAGAACCTTTATCTTCCTTCCCATCGAGTTCTTCACAAAATCCTTGAACTCTTGGAAGCGACTGAAAACCTCATCCTTGGTCTTCAAGAAGTATATCCAGGTCTTTCTGGAGAAATAATCAATAAAGGTAACATAATACTCATATCCCCTGAGAGACTTTGTCGACATTGGTTCACATACATCTGAATGTAATAGATCAAGAATACCCATAGATCTGGTGTCACTCCTTGGAAAAGTTTCTTTCAGAAACTTTCCCAACACACATCCCTTACATACATCGTCATGCTCTGTGCTCACCTCTAGAACACCTATCACCGTCTCACAAAGCAATCTAAGTGCTCCATTATGAATATGGCCCATCTTCCTATGTCATAGCTCTCCAAGATCTCTAGGGTTACTACTGCTCATGAGTGCCTTAGGAGTATCAACCTGCAACCTATAAATGCAACCACTCCTAACTCTAATAGATACGGGTGATTTCCAATCTTTATGCTTAATCAAAACATGCATCCCTCTAAAGAGAACATTATACCCTTTATCTTGAAGGACAGATACAGAAACCAAATTCATACCTAAGCATGGCACATGCAACACATCATGAAGAGGAATTACCTTTCCATTCTCCCTCTGAAACTAAACAGTCCCTTTCCCAACTGAGTTGAGCTTGGATAAGTTTCCCATAGAAATCTGGATACTGGTGTTCTCCTCCTTGTAGCTAGAGAAGTATTCTCTAACTCCTGTCATATGAAATGATGCTCCACTGTCTATATACCAGACACTTTGTGAGGTTGAGCTAATCATACAAGCTATGAGTGCAAATTCATCCTCCAATCTACTACAGAGCTCCTCTGCACTTGCTGAAGCCGCCACCTGGTTGTTGCCCTTCTTATCTTTCTTTCTTTGTGGGCAATTGTTGACATAGTGGCCAAACTTGTGACTGTAACACCCCAAAATTGGCACCTAATAAATCAATCAATTTTGGTGCATTTTCTTATCTTCGAAGTCCTATTTTACTAGGCAAATTCTTCGCCTAATTGACTTTAATCGACTGAGTTTCAAATGCAAAAACCCAAATTTGCATAAATATGACATTACAATTTAATTCCTAAATCTAAAATGATTATTAGCTAAAACCCCTATGATTAATTGATTTAATCCTAAAGTCCTAAAGTACTTTTAATTAAATCAAATACACCCTCTTTGGCTAATATACATAAAAGGAATTGAAGAGTTATTATTATTAAAAGAATGAATTATCCTCAAAAGGGATTTCCATAATTCCATACGAAGAGACACTTATGTGTCCATAATTCATTCTTTAATTTTAATAAACCTTGCATATTTGTCTCAAATGGAGAATGAAGAGACAAC
>MU225477.1:2353618-2399720 GCA_018584345.1 Thuja plicata
AGAGTTTGCATAAAAAAGTTAAAAGACTGGAGGCATCAGTTAAAAAAATAGGGGAACAATGTCTCATAAGCCTAAAAGCTTACTGTGGTCATGCGCAAATTCTTATGGATAAACTGGAAAGGATCAAAAAGGATAAAGACAGTAGTATAGTGGAGAATATGGGACCGGGATCGCGTACCAGAGCCAGCGCCAAGAAAAAGAGTCCTAACGAGGACAAAGAAATAGAGGAGCTGAAAACTTCAGTCAATAACATACAAATCATGGTCCTCGAAGCTGAGGAGCTGGTAAAAGAGATGTAGCTGTTCATTTTTCTATCCTGGTTGGGTTTTTTGCTGTCCCTGCTGTCTTCTGTTGTTTCTTTGGGACTTTTTCTGCTCGGATCATTGTTTTTTTGTTCCTTCCTTTTATGGTGCTTAGGCATAGTTGTATCTATTTTTTACTGTTTATCTTTAAACTCTAGGTTGCAGGTCCTTGTAAAACCTGCTGAACTCTTTGGTTTTTTGTAAAGGTTTCGGGTCCTTGTAAAACCTGTTTTTACTTAATCAGAACATTTTATAAAATGTGATTGTCTCATATAAAAATTCACAAAAAAATTAAAGTGATCTAATCAACTTGTGAAAATTTATAAAATGGTTAAAATATTAAATATGAATTTTTTCTTAGGAATTATTAGTTAAAGTTATGTTATATATGAAATTTGTTGTTTGAACCTTTCTATCTAGCTTTTTTAATGCATACATCATATTGATATTTATATAAAAAGTAGTATAAGACATGCATGCATAGAAAAATGAATTGTTGTAAGAAATTCAGAAAAGACAAAGCTATTCAAAATGAATTGTGAAATGCTTCAATTTGAACCTACCATAATATCAATATTAATAAAGGAGAGAGATTCATGAATATATCACTTTCACCATCTACTACATATCTTTAAAAAATGAGAAAGGTAGTTCAATTAACTTTTGAAACAATATTAAAATATTTGTTGAATGAAATTATTCTATAATCTCACAAAAAAAGTCAAGGTATTTAATCATCCTTTTAAAGTATGAAAATACCTAGAGAGTGAGTCATAATAAAATTCTTATAAATAATTTTCTCATATTACATATGAATTAGTTCTCAAGGAATTTGTGGGTTTAAGTTTATATTTTATATGGACTTTGCTATTTGAATTTTTCTACCCACATTTTTCTCATATTAAAAATTTGAATTGTTGTAAGAAACTACAAAATGGTACTAATGTTCTAAATGATTCTTAAGATTTTGAATGTTTAATAAAACTTAATAAATGCCAATACATAAGAACATATACAATTCATTAACATCAATTTCACCATGTACTATAGTCTTAAGGAACTAGAACATTCCATTTATTAAGTGTAATATATAAATATTCAAAAAAATGACATGGTGCTCTAAGCATATTTTAAAACTATATAGTAAATTTATGTTGAATGTGAGGTATTCTTTAATTATAAACTTAAGTGAGATTTATGAAATGGCTTTCTCTCTTACATAACCAAGAATTGGAGCCCCAAACTCATTATTGATTTACATTAAGAATTACCCATAAATCTTTCAAGGAGTTGAGTTTTGTTTTAAGTAATAACATATAATTTTGTTTTGAATGTGGTTATTTTGGAAATTTACAAAAATATTGAGGTAGTATAATCAAGCTTTGATAGTTTTAAGAATTTTACATGACAAAGTCTACAATGGATGCCAATTAAGACTTATTATATTAAATATGATTTTGTAAAAAATATTTCATGATTAGATTCAATTTTGTAATGAATATTGGGTAACACACACACACACACACAAATCTAATATTATATTATATTATATTAAGATTTAATATTATTTTTATTACTATTATAATATATTTATATTTTTCATATTATATTGTATAAAAAATTATGTTATTATTATTTTATATAATCTTAAATTAATACTTATAATATTAAATAGTTCTTAATCTTAAACATAATCTAAATTAACTCTAACTATAATTGAAAACACACTTGAATCTAATCATAATAAAAAACACAAATTACGGTACCTCTCACATGATAGATTGCATTTTAATTTGAATAAAAAATGCAAAATCCTTTACAAAAATTATAGATTTTATATTCATCCTACTATTTAGATCATAAATCTTAGTATTAACATCATAATTTTTTTAACTTTAATATTATTAATGAATATATAAACTAACTTAAATATAATTTTAATTTAATTAAATATAATATTGATTTCATAATTAAAGTCCGAACAAATCTCAAGGGTGAAAATCATGAATTTGGATGCTCTGCTACGGTTTAGAGTTGCGTTACTATTTTGAGCCCTCCTATCCTTTCTAACCGCATTTACTGGGGGAAATTCCTTGGTATTAATGGCCCCGACCACCATTCGCCCGACTGTTGATGCTTGTGTTGGTGTGGTGACGGATAAAAATGGCGCCTCCAAGCAAGAGACCTTGCAAGTTTGTTCCCAAAGTGTTCCACGAGGTATGACCCAGCCTGATATTGTTTTACCCATTCATGAGTTTGATGATGCATGTTCTTGGCTTGAAACGCATAATTTTATTGGTTACTTTCTATGTCGCAACCCTCATGAAAGCGTTATTAAAGATTGGGTTGCAAAATCCTGGACTCCTCATGAAATCCACTTGGATGGCATTCAGAGTCTTACCAAAGTTTTTTTATTTCATTTTTCAATCCTACCCATGTGGATGTCATTTTCGCAAAAGGACCCTTGAATATTAGGGCTTCCCTTTTAGTTTTCCAATGCTGGTCTTGAGACTTTTATGATTCTGACGACAAGAAACTAAAAGTTCTTGTGTGGGTTGAGTTTCCTGCTCTCCATCTACGTTGTTGGCCTTTCATGCATGTCATTGTGCAAATTCTAGGTAGGGTTATCTGTAGTGAGCATGACCATTTTCTTAATCCTCAACCTTAGAAGAGGCTCTATACTGAGGTTGACCTTTCCAGGGACCTTAAAGAGTCTTTTGAGATTCAGGCTAGTGAGACCACCTTCACTCAGAAGGTTCTTTATCTCAACCTTCCCAACACTTGTTATTTTTGTCAACCTATAGAGCACAAGATAAAGGACTGACATTTGGGAGTACCTCATACCAAACCTCCTCTTAACGATTCTTATTCTTTGCCAGCTGATTCTTGTAAAAAAGAGGAACCAAGAAAGATGACTGGGTAACAGTCAGCCACAAGAACAAGCAATCCAAGCCTACCTCTTTGGCTTCCACTTCACAGCCACCACCTGCTCCTCTTGTTGAGGCTCGTGCTACTTCCCGTGCTGAGAATGTTGCTCCTATTTCAAACCCTGGCCAACAGGGGACAGAGGTTTTTGATCATTATGTTAGCCCTCCTTGGGTTTGAAAACCTTAGGAAGCTTCCACGATTTCCTCCCCTCTCATTTTTTGCTTCTCTCGCAGCCCTAGTGGGTGTGCTGAGACCATACTTGAGGGTGTTCCAAAAAAATGCAGAAATATTTCCATGGAGTCTCTTGGTAATGATTTCACTTCAGCATATTTGTCAAATAGTTTTGCTTCCCTTGGGGATGATGATGGTATGGGTGATATTGTTTTCTCATGAAGTACATCTCATGGAATGTTCGAGGTCTGACAGACCTGCCTAGAAAGTATTTTGTCAGGGATCTGCATTGTCCTGTTAGTCATCTAGATGTGTTATGGCTCCAGGAAGTTAAAATCTCTGGTTTCTTGCTTGATGCTTCCTGCAAGGTTATTTGGCCTAATAGCCTTGCTCTTTGTTCTCAGTATGAGACTGGTCAAGGTGGAGATGTTACTCTCCTTTCTCCTCGAGGGAATTCCTTTTTGGTTAATTATGTCT
The DNA here is from genome assembly GCA_018584345.1 of Thuja plicata. Classification (NCBI taxonomy): domain Eukaryota; kingdom Viridiplantae; phylum Streptophyta; class Pinopsida; order Cupressales; family Cupressaceae; genus Thuja; species Thuja plicata. The sequence continues at coordinate 2,357,497 of MU225477.1, forward strand.
CAAATCCCATGCAGAGATCTGTTTTGGCCACTTTTATTATTGAGAATCATTCTTTTTGCATAGTTAATATTTATGCTCCCAATGATGTTGTTGACAGATCTCACCTTTGGCAGTGGCTTGCAGAGTCTCCGCCACCTGCAACTTGAATTTTTTTGTGGTGACTTTATTATGGTCAAGCGGCTTCTGAAAAAGATGGTCTTTTTCCTTTTTGATGGACGGTTGGTGAGAGAGAATCCTGGTACTACATGCATAATAAATTAGTCATTTTTTATTCCAATATTGGTCATCGCCATCCAGATGGGGTTTGGCACACTTCGTCTAATTTTAGAGCCTCTTCTGACAAAATTTGAATAAAAAGCTTGATCGGCTATGATTTCAGCATAATCATTTTTCTCTTTTTTCAAAAATCAAGCCTTACTAGTTACTCCTCTTGTTGATGTGACCTTTTCAGATCATTTCCCCATTCAATTTAATATTGTCTAGCAGAGAGCTAAGTCACGACCTCCCAACACTCAATTTTTTTAATGCTTATGTTCTTCACCACCCCTCCACAGTGGCCCACATTCATCAAGTTTGGAACCTTGAGCCTTGGCCATGAAAATCACTTGGTGGGGTTCAATTGTGGAATGATGTCATCTCGCATACAACAGGTTTTCTGTGCATTTATGGCAGGAAAATTGCCAACTATCATCGTAGATCTTATGATGTCAACATTAAAGCTCTTTGTGTTGCCATAGAGGCCTTAGCTCATGATACTTTCAATCAAGACTACAACTCCACCTTTCCAAGATACATCATCAGAAGCAAGTTGTAGATAATTATGCTTTACACAATCTACCCTTCCTGATCCACCCTGGTTTTCTCAGTCTGGATGGTCCAGGATTCAACATGGGGAAATTTTTTTCTTCCTCGACATTCATTTTTTCCTTTCAAGCTACTTATACAGAGTTATGGAATGTTTTTTAAGCTAAAATTAAAAAGAAGCTTTGCTATTGGATCACCAAACCGCTCTCTCTCATAGGGAAGATTTAGATCTGCTCCAAAGTCTTGGCTGCTACACATGTGTACTACTCTTCTTGTTGGGATCCTTCAAAAGATTCTTACCAAAAGCTCAAGAAATTGCTACGAGATTTCCTTTGGGATACTAGTGTTGATCATCATGGATTTCATAGAGTGGCCTGCGAATTTCATTGTCTATGTAAAGCCTCTGGTGGGTTTGGTTTGTTAGATACTAAGAAATAGGGCTCAACCCTTTGTACAAAATGAATTGTGCAGTGTCTCACAGGAAATGAAGCCTGGAAAATTTTGCTTCGACATTGCATCTCTTCAAGGTATCCCTTGCACAAGCCTACTTGGAAGGGGATTGGCTTTCAAACCCTTCTAGTTATGAAGAACCCTGTTCATATCCAGGGTACTTTTGTTGCCGAAATTTTTTGGAGAGCTTGGTAAGTTATCAAGCCTTTTCTTCGCTAGGTTGGGAATGGTTTTCATGATGCGCTTTCTCTCAACAAGAAAAATATTTGGTGGTCCCCTCTTTTTGTTCTACAAGGGCTTCCTCTAGCCAAAATCTAGGGGATGAGTGCTCAAGTTGTTTTCAAAAACATGTCATTCAAGTGCCCAACGATTTGTTTTCCAGATCTAATATGAGTCTTGGCCCTTGGGATAATCTTTGTGTTTAGTTCTGGCTCACCCATCCAGATCATCAGACTTTCAACTTGATTTTCTCGGCTATTCCACCTCATTTCCTGTACAAACTGAGAATTCAATCAGTTAAACCTTGGTGGAAAGACTGGAAATGGTACCCTACTACACCATTTACTAGTTACAAACCCAAGCTTGGGTATTCTTGGCTTTTGCATCATTTACCTATGATTGATTCTTTCAATCATCGATGGCACCTTTCCTCTTCCCAGAAAACCTGGAGCTGGCATTTTCATAATATTTGGGATGATATTATTGAACCCAAGGTTTCACATTTTGCTTGGTGTTTTCTTTACCAGAGTTTTCCCTTGGGAGCTTGGCTCTGACATTTTGATGTGCCTAATCCTAAATGCCCTTTTTGTGGGCATTCTGAAACCATTATGCACATTTTTTGGTTATGTCATCGGGCTCAGAACTATTGGAATTGGATAGATGATTTTTCTATGCCTTTTCGACCTGAACCTTTTTTCCTGGCATATGTCGCTCTTAGGTAATTCACCCAAAATGTCTTCCTCATATACCCAAATTTGGCATGCTTTCAGGATGGAGAATTTGTTTTCTTTATGTAAAGACCGAAATGCTCTTCGTTTTACTCAACTTTCTAGATGTCAGTATTTCTCTTTATGCTAAGCCATGTTTATGTAATAATGTCATGATGCAGATTCAAGTGCAAGTTGATAAGGTGGCCCTTGAGGTCACCCATTTATAAGAATTGGAGCAGCATTGGGGCAATGCCCCTTGTATTGTTGCTCGGGTGCCGCTGGATTGCCTCTTCACTGACCGCACACCACCCCGGGGCCGACATCATAGCTAGAGTTCCTCTGCTAGGCATTCCAAAATGTTGTGCTCTTGGCGCCGCCTCTTTGCCTCTCCTCCAAGTCGGAGGTCTGCAGCTACTAGCGAGCCTCCTCTTCTTGTTTCTTCTTCAGCTCAGCCTTCGGCCAATGTTCCTGTGTGGCCTGTTACCACTTATGATAAATTCCCCCACCTGACACTTGCTATTTCTCCCAAGCGGGAGGGTGGAGAATTGGAGAATGAAGAAAAAGAAACAAATGATGGATGGTCACTTCCCGACCAGATACTTGGGCCTAGTGTTTGGGCCAATTCTGATGATAGTGATCCTCCTCCTTCTTATGCTACTCCTCTCACAGCTTGCGGGTTTCTTTTATATGCTTTTTTGATGAATAATTCTATGCTTTCGGCATAGTTGTCATGTGACTCTTTGCGGGGTAATTTTTATCCCTCGGCCCCTGTTTTGTGAATACTATACTTTTATATTATATTTAGTGGGAAAGGCCTCTATTCATCAAAATAATTAAAGTCCAAAGAAATTTTAAATATATCAAATAATCTTAGTCTAATTACTTACATATGTCTAATGACTTTCTTAATTATATTAAGGATATATAAAGTAAAATAAGAATGCCACATTGATTTTTGAAAATATAAGTAATAAAGTAACTTTTGTTACATAAATATAACATTATCTTAGTCACAAAAATATTATTAGTTTATATTTTTATATCACTATTAAATATTTATCTTTACAAAATTTAGATATATAAATTAAATTTGTATAATAGAATCTTAAGTAAAACAAAATTATAGTTCTTGTGATCTTCACTATTAAAAAATGATTCGCATGAATCCACAACCATCTTCAGGCTCATGAATGATGACTAAAACAAGTCCAATGAAATGTATGAAAAAATAAATCTCGAGAAACCAATATTTACACAATCATGATAAATTAGACCTGAGGCTTCTCTTCATAAGCTACGGAAGTTATAATTTTTTACCCTAGTGGCTCATAGAGTAAATCATGATCTCCTGTGTCCTTAGTTTTTTCTCAAGGATGTCAGCTTTTCATCTAGCTTGTAAGGTTTATTGCATGCCTCTGCAACATTTTTTTTGTCATCTTCACCATAAGCTTCTTTCCTCTTACATTTCTAATTTTTGCGTTTGGTCGTTGCCTCAATTGTCTATCATCTGGATTGAATACCACAGAGATCTTTGCCATATTTTAAGAGGTATCAGCTATCTTTTCTCATAGATTCTCTGTGTTTTCCTAACTCATGTGAATTTGTTCAGTGATTGAGCAATTGGTAGTTACGAATTTATTGTTGTGAGAAATATGGCATTTTAATGTTTCGTGTTTATGTTTATGTCAAAAATGTAAGTGAAATTCTTAGTGAAAAACTAAAATAAAATTAAGAGTATGTAAAGCTTGAATTTTGGAAATTCTTTTTAGGCATTCTCCATATTAAATATGCTTTTTAGTTTTGAACATAGAATATGCATGTTTCCTCTATCTGTTTCTCTGGAAAAATTCTGTGTTTTTCTCTCTAATTCAGGTTTTAATCAGTAGCCACACAAACAACTACTTATTTTAATTGAAATAAAATGATGGGGAATTTTTTTAACGTTAAACAATTGGTTAAAGTTGAATTTAGAGATTCAAGAACGAGATTCCTGGAAGAAATTTCTTTTTGTGGACAAGTTCGCTATTTTCTGCTTTAAATTTAGGGTTATCTCCATTGCATATGATATATAGTAAGTGAACATTGCATTCTAAGTTTTTAGAGTAAGATTGTTCTAAAAAATTGTATTTTCTATATGTAAAATAGGGTTTCTAGTTTCATTTGTTTTGATAGTGAAAATGTGTGCCTCAATTTTGAGAAAAACTTCCCAATGCTATGCTTTTTCTAATTTTAATTCACCATGCTTGGCATGTTGTTTCTAGATTTAGATATGACAGTTTTTTGAATTCAACATGCAATTTTTTTTTGAAAAACTATAAAAATAGCAAATATTATATATATATATATATATATATATATATATATATATATATATATATATATTATAAGTCATCTCTTCACCCCCTCTCAGTTTCAAATCTGACCTTTTTATATTCTTAAAGCCAGTCATGTAACTGTTTATGTTACAATACAAGTTTTTCTTTTTGTAGAGTATTTTTCTTTGTGTAATGGATTGTTATTTACATTTGGTGTGTAGTAAACTACAACATATAACACTCTCAACAGATGCTTTGGTAACTTTTCTATTAAATTCTCCAGTTACTAGCTTCTTTTGCTCTTATATCTAATTCTGCATTTCTACTAACAGGTGGCTGAATATATAGTATTTAAAAGCAATTGTTTGACACACTCACAATTTGTTTTGCACTATGAATCCAGATGCTACTTAGGGATTATAGGAGGAATCCGCTGGTGATGTTTGGTGGAGAACATAATTACTCCATGTACTAAATTCTCAGGGCTTATCAAACTTTTCAGATCCCTCTGCAAGGTCAAGCTCTGTTGATGCAATATTGACTTGTGACACATCGTTATTGCAATGCAAATCTATCTTGCGGACTTGTCGACTCTCACCAAAGACATTTTTTTAGAGATTATGGTTCTGCCTCGTAATCCATCCCATCTCCATGTATAACAAACCTTTTATATTTATCTGCAACGTTTAGCAGTGGAAAAACACCACGACAGAGGAGACTTTTCCAGTGCCATTTTTTTGTGTGAGACAATTTCCTGGTCAAAGGTTTCTCCCCAAAGGAAGCCTATCAGGTAATAATGTGTTAGATGATTAAATTGGAGAATTTATGAATAATAAAGACACTTATAACCTTTAATTTATATATAATTGTGTGCCAAATTCAAGTGCAAGCCAATAAAGTGGCTCTAGAGGTGGCCCACCTTCAAGAGCTACTTAATCATTAGGGAAATTCTCCCTGTATGGTTTCTCGGGTGCCTCTTGACTCAGTTTCTGTGGATTGCACTCCCCCAGGGATGTCGTCGTGGCCGCAGCTCTTCGGCTCGCCATTCCTGCACTCTGCGGTTGCAAGCTTCCCGCCACCACTCTCCTAGGGGTGGTGATGATGGTTGGCAGCGCCGCTCGGCTTCTCCGCCCTGTCGCACCTCTGGCTGGTATCCAGCACTGATTATATATGCCCCTCGTGATGCTCCTGTTGTTCATGGTGGTTCTACTTGGCAGACAGGCAGCTCCTCCAAGTTGTCCTTCCCCCGCCTGGGTCTAGCTATTTCTCCGGCTCAGGAGGAGGAGAAAGAAAAAGATAACAAAAATGTTGTTGATAGCTGGTTGGTTCCTGACCCACCACTCAGTCCTAGGGATGCCTGTGGATCTGATGACAAAGATCCTCCTCCTTCGGCTGGCACTGCTCTTGCAGCTTGAAGGCTTTATAAGTTTTTTTGATGAATAGTTTCTAGTTTCTGTTTCTGTCTTGATGTCGAGTGAACTATCGTGGCGTGATTTTTATACCCCTAGCCCCTTTTCGGTGAATATGTAACTTTTATATTTATTTAATAGAAAAGACACTATTCATAAAAAAAAAATAGAAAATAATTATATCTATTCTAAATTAACAAAACATACATTTATATGAAAAGAGTAGGATATAAAAATTCTTTATGCTACAAATTTTAAAATAAATCATTGTCATCTTAACAAATAAAAAGAGCTCATTTTAACTTACTCTCTCGTAACATGTTGTCTGAATAACATTCTTAAATATAACATAAGCCCTGCTCTACAACTTTCCCGCCCAGCCCAATTTTCAAACTACAGGTTCCCATGCCCGCCTCCCCGGGGGGAGATGATGCCCCCCTGACAGACCCACCTGCTGGACCCGATGGACCCCAGATCACGGTCACTGTGCCAGGGTCAATGAGGGAATCTCAAAAAGAGTCTTCATCTGCTAATCCCCCACTCTCCCCTAAACCTAACTGGAAAGGTGCTCTTTTTGGTGATACGATGGACCCCAGGTCACGGTCACTGTGCCAGGGTCAACGGGGGAATCTCAAAAAGAGTCTTCATCTGCTGATCCCCCGCTCTCCCTTAAACCTAACTGGAAAGGTACTCTTGTTGGTGATGCCCAACAATCCTTGCAAGCCCTTTTGGTGGATTTTGTTCAGACTGAGGAAGGAGAAGAACTGTCGCTCCCTGACTCTGTGGTGAATCGCATGATGGCTGACTTTTAAATGGCTCTGGTGGGTCAATTCTTGAATTTCTGACCTACCATCGAAATGGTTAGAAAATGGGTTTCTAACCAGTGGAAGATCAAAGGATCGGCCCTGGTTTCGGCCATGCTGGGAGGGCTCTTCCTATTTAAGTTTACCACTCTCGAGGACATGACTAGTGTGCTGTCAAGTTCATGGGTATATGGAAAGAATTTTTTAGCCCTTGCGAAGTGGAAACCTGGATTCAACCCGGCGACAGACCTTACTAGATCGGCTCCTGTTTGGGTCCGTCTGCCAGGCCTCCCGCTCGAGTATTGGGACAAGCAGGTCTTCTAGTGGATTGGTGATTCCTTTGGTTCATTCATCACGACGGATCAGGTGACAAGGTCTAAATCTAGGTTGGTGTTTGCTAGGTTCTGTGTGAATGTCACTATGAATAAAATCCTGCCCAACTTTGTTATTTTGAAATCTAAACTGGGTAGATGGACCCAAGCATTGGTGTATGAAAATGCTACCCTCTTTTGCCGTAAATGTGAACGCAGAGGCCACTCTGATGATACCTACAAAGCCACCAAGTCAGAAGAGGAATGAAAAAACAAGGACAAAGGAATAGCAGAGGCCCCTCTCCCAGTTGAGAATGAGGAATCATTGGTGTCAAAGCCACCCCCGGTGGCCGTTGATATAGATTCTAATGTGCAGACACCTATGGCCATTGATACAAATTCTGATGTGCTGACACCTGAAGAAGGGGAGATAGTCTCCCCCAGGAGTCGGGTGGGGGATGCTCTGGGTTTCCTCCAGACCAAATCTTGTGAGATCGGGTGTCCCAACCCGAGATGGCGCCGGTTTTGGAACCTACTCTAACCTTGACGCCCCCCCTAAGGAGAGAAAGTTTTACTCTTCTAGGGAAGAACAGCCTGATATTGTGGTAGCCCTTGAGCTGCATGACCCAATTTGAATGGTTAAGCACACCCCAAAGGTGGTAAAGAAAAGTGCTCTCAGCTCCATAGATGGTTCAGAGGATGAGGAAGGGGAATGGAAAACACAAAAAAAGAAAACTAAAAATAAAAAGGAAGATGTGGGGGTGGATACACCAAGAGGAAGACCCTTAGAATGGATAAAAAGAACGAAAGGGTCTACAAGGGAGGTTGCGGTAGGAAGGCAACAAAGCCTGGAATCTAGCTTCAAAAGTAAGAGATGAATTGCCTCTCTTGGAATGTGAGGGGTTTGAACAACTCCCTTAAACAAATGGTTGTTAAACATTACATTTTTTATCTCAAGCTGGAGGTTCTTCTCCTACAGGAAGTCAAGATGTCTGCTAGTACCTTTGCTACCCTGGCACCGCACCTTTGGCCGGGGGCCATTTTCCTTTATTCTAAAGCTGCAGGTGCGTTTGGTGGTATTGCCACACTCTGGAACCCGAATATAATAATTGGTCAGTTGGTTACCTCATCCCTTAACTTCCTTGTTGTCTCCTTTAGGAAGTTTGGTATAGAATGGACCACCTTCAATATTTATGCTCCTAACATCCGCCACGCGCGAGCCTCTCTGTGGATTGAGCTGGGCCACCGGCTTGATCAGGATGGCTCTGCAAACGTTTTGTTGGCTGGTGATTTTAACACCCCCCTTTACCCCTCTGAAAAGTGTGGTGGCCTCATGGATTACTTGGATAGTATGAGGGAACTAGAGATTTTATTGCTTCCACTGGTCTTCTTGATATTACTCTGAAGGGGGACCCATTCACTTGGTCCAATAATAGGAAAGGTTCTCACCTCAGCCAGGTGAGGCTTGATCGGGTCCTAGCCACTTCCTCTTGGAACCTCTGCCTGAACTCCACCTTGTTGGCCCTCCCTAGAACTACCTCAGATCATAACCCCCTCCTTCTCTGCTGGATTGACTCTCCTATGGTCAGCTTGACACCCTTCAAATTTGAAATTATGTGGTGCTCTCACCCCTCATTTAGGGAGCAGGTGAAATTCTGGTGGAAGACTAATATTAGGGGTACCGCTATGTTTAGAATTGCTCAAAATCTGGAAATTATCAGAAAGGAGGTTAAAGGGTGGAGCAAACACAACTTCAGAGATTTCTGCAAGGAGAAAACCGATCTCTCAAAAACCCTCATTTCCCTCCAGGCTCAACTTGCATCCAAAATATTCCTGCCTTAGATCCAAGGGGAGGAGGAGAGGACTAGACACAAGTGATAGGAAACCTTGAAAAGAGAAGAAATTTACTGGAAGAAAAGATCCAGAATCCAGTGGCTCGCTGAAGGGGATAGGAACATGACCTTCTTCCACAGGTCTGCTAGCATCCATAAAAAGAGAAATACCATCTCCTCTCTTCTGGATGAGGGTGGGAATGAATTCAAGGAAAATGATAAAATTAACCAGGTTGCGGTAAATTACTTTATGGATCTGTACTCGGAAAGGGGTCCTGACTGCCCAGACAACATCCAAAACCAGCTACTAGATCACACCCAAAGTGCTATTACCCTAGGGGATAATGACATGCTCACGATGCGGGTTTCAGATGAAGAGGTTAAGAAGGCAGTTTTTGCTATGGGAGCTTACAAAGCCCTTGGAACGGATGGATTTCCTCCAGCTTTCTTTCAAGAGTACTGGGAAATTGTGGGAAATGATGTTACTAGAGCTACCAGAGATTTCTTTAGGACTGGGCGCCTTCTTAGACAGCATAATCAAACTTATATTGTGCTTGTCCCTAAGAATGACAACCCTACTTCTATGATGGATTTCAGACCCATTAGCCTCTGCAATACCTTCTACAAGATCCTCACCAAGATCCTAATTGGTAGAATCAAGCCTCTTCTTGACAAGATTATCTGCAACACTCAGAAAGGTTTTGTGCCAGGTAGATAGATACTGGACGCGGCCATTACTACTCATGAAATTATCCACTCTATGGACAAAAGAAGAGCCCTAGGTATGGCCTTTAAAATGGATATTTCCAAAGCTTATGACAAAGTTAATTGGTCTTTTCTGCTCAAAATTCTTGCTAAAATGGGCTTTAATGAAAAGATTATCTGAATTATAAAAGAGTGTACCCAAACTGTTAGCTTTTTGGTCCTAACTAATGGATCCCCAAGTGGCCATTTTACCCTTGAGAAAGGTCTTAGACAGGGAGACCCTCTCTCTCCTTACCTATTTATCATGGTGGCTGATGTGCTTAGCAGGACTATAGGTATGCTATCCGCTACAGGAAAGATAAAAGGCATCAAACCGGCTTCCACTCACCCCCAGGTGGTGTTGGAACAGTTTGTGGATGACACTTTCCTCTTTGGGTATTCTTCTGTTATTGAGGCCAGGCAATGGAAACAAACTTTGGATTGTTATGCTTGGGCTTCAAGTCAATGTATTAACTATCAAAAAATCTGGCTATTCTTCTTCAATACTCCTGTGGACCTACAAAATAAGGTTCTTCAAATTCTAGGATGCTTGGCAGCCTCACTCCCTTCTACTTACCTTGGCCTTCGCCTCACGGTCAAAGACGTATCCCATGAATTCTAGAGCTCTATTCTGGAAAGAACCCAGAGGAAACTCGCTAGTTGGAAAGGAAAGATATTAAGAAATGCTGGAAAACTTCAATTGGTTGCTTCTACCCTCTAGGGGATCCCGGTCTACTTCCTATCCCTCTTCAAAATCAGAAGCAATATGGCTGAAAAAATGGAAAAAATTCAGAGAACCTTTCTGTGGGCAGGGACTGAAGAAAAAAAGAGGATTTTGCTTGTCAACTGGGACACTGTCTGCCTCCTGAAAAGATTGGGAGGTCTAGACCTTAGAAAAATTGGTCTGATGAACAAGGCCCTTACTACTAAGGTGGCTTGGAAGCTCATTAAGGGAAAAGTAGATTGGTGTAGAATAATGGAAACCAAATATCTCCAAAGCCACCCCTACGGAACGATGTTCCATAACAGTGACCTCCCTAGTGGATCCAAACTCTAGATAAACATCTGCAAGTGTAAGCCCCTCCTATCCAGAGGGGCTTTTTGGAAAATTGGTAATGGTAGGTCCATCAGATTCTGGAATGACCATTGGATCATGAACCAACCTCAGCTGGGTCATAAATTCAAATCACTTATGGACTACCTTCGACCTATCTTGGGTCTTAGAGCTTCCAACTACACCAATGGAAGAGTTTGGGCTGATTTACCCAATCAATTAAGGGACAAACCAGACCTACAAAACTTAGCCAAGGATCTTATGGACATCCTAACTAGTATCAGAGTTTCTAAGGCTGATGACTCTATTATTTGGACCCCCACCCAGACTGGTGCTTTCACAGTTAGTTCTGCTTATAACTTTCTTCTTAAGGAGGAGAGCAACCCAGGGGACTGGAAGAAGGTGTGGATCCCCCAGCTCACGCCTAAAATAAACTTTTTTTGGTGGACCCTAATGCACGGTAAGATCCTAACCCAAGATAATCTTACTAAAAGAAGCTTCTCAATGGCAAACAGATGTGTCCTATGTGAGAACGTAGAAGAGACAATAAACCACCTCTTCATACACTGTGACTATGCTACCAGCATGTGGCAAGGAATTTATGATAGATTGGGTATCTCGTGGGTCATGGGTGGCAAGGTGCACCAATTTGTTAACTGGAGATCCCCCTCAAACCACCCTTTTCTCCAACTCCTCTGGCGTATGCTCCCCCCGCACATATGCCGCTCCATCTGGAAGGAAAGAAACAACAGGATCTTCAGGGAGACAGGAATCTAGCTTGAAACCTGTCTCCTTATCAGAACTAAGCTTCTGAGTGAAAATGTCAGGTTGGCTAAATAGAAGCCCCCATCTAGCCCTCCTGCCGCCTGGGATTCTAAGATAGCAGAACGCTGGAACCTCCTGAGTGGGTTCTCCAGGTTTGACAATACTAAAAAGACTACCAGAAAAGCTACCAAATGGACTGCCCCTCCTAGAGGCAGGATAAAATTAAACTTTGATGGGGCAGTTAATAATCTTGGGCATGGTGGGGGAGGAGTGCTGAGAGATCACCATGTCACTTGCCTTCTGGCTTATGCGGGACCAATCAATAACTGTACTGTCACCCAGGCGGAAGGGACTACACTTCTCTGGGAGATTAAATTGGCAAAATAGATGAACATCAGACAGCTGGAAATCGAGGGGGATTCCAAAGTAATAATAGAGGCTATCAAGAGTGGAGCTGGTGCGGGGTGGCGAACTAGACCTATCATTTTGGAGATCTATGAGCTTCTCGAGAGCTTCCAACATATGTTTATAGGCCATACCTACAGAGAGGGAAACTCGATTGCTGACTCATTGGCTGCAATTGATCTAAAACAAACCAAACTAAATAGTTGGATGTTAGTTGGTGATTTACCTCTGATGACTCAGCGTATCCTCGAGGGAGAAATTATACTATAGTCTAAATGTGCCAGGCTGGCTTATTTATTATAGACCCCTCCTCGATCACGTGTCAGCGTGTTCGAGTTATTTGTGTGATTATGAAAGGAATAACTCAAATTCCCATAAAGTTCCATCATTACCTTTTGTTCGTATTGCTGTTAGTGTCAAAAGGCATTTTTAGCGATTAATGGCAGTAATGCTATTATTACTATTTATGTTACACGGGGATCCATTAGATTTGACAGTACGGAGCCCGTTCTCCAAAATTCTCAAAACTGGCAGGGTATGTATAAGCTTTTTTTGAAATGGATTTGTAAAAGAGAGTGGTTTTATATGACATGCAACAACAGTCAGCTCTCAGACCCCAAGGATATTCTGACGCTTAAAGAGCAGACCGCTGATATGGGGGGTAATGTTCTCCGTATTGAACCTGATAATATTGATGAAGCCTTTACTTCTGATCCGCTGGTCACCCATTATTGCAAGGAAACCAGAATTTGGGGTTTCATGGAATGCATGAAAGGCGGCCATGACGAGAGAATATCTAAACAGTTTGTTTCCTCCTGGAACAAAAGAAGTGTCTCGGTGGGAGGCATTCACTTTCGGCTCAATGAGGAGGTCATCGCAGAGGCTACGGGGATCTCTATGGTGGGAAGAAAGTACAAAAAGACTAGTCAGACTGCCGACCATACCAGCCTAAAACAATTTTTCAAAGATGGTGAGATGCCGGTCAGGAAACAGGGGGGTTTCAACAGAGAAGAGCTACCGGACTTCTGGCCAAAAATTTGTCTCATTATCATGAAGTATTTCACGCTTGAAGGTAAGTTCACGGTGTTTTACAACTACCACTTACCTTTCCTGAATCATATTAGGAACAAAGACTTAATTTCCATTCCGTTTTATCTTTTGCACTCTATAGAAAGTAATATCCTTGATATCAAAAGCAACCCTGACAGAGCTATTCTCCACCAAGGCCTCCTCCTATGTCTTTTCCAGTTTCACAAAGCTATATGCCCGGCACCCCAACCCCCTCTGATTATTCAGATGATGCCCCAGGAGAAGCCCTCTGAAAAAGCCGAAAAGACCACCAATTCCTCCTCCCAGTCCATCCATATAACTAAAGGGCCTTTGAAGTCTGAGAAAAAAACCCGTAAAAAAAGTATTAAGATTCCCACCTATAAGAAGGATGGCCAGGAGGATTCATATGTTTCTGACTCTGTAGATTACATTGAAGGGAAAGGGGTTGACAGCACACCAGAGACCGATTACAAGCCCAAAAAATAGAAAATGTTGGAAACCCAGGTCAATTTGGAAGTGGACCTAAGCGGTTCTGGCTGTAGGAGGTCTAATAGAATAGCCAAGGAACAATGCAAAATCAAAATGTTGGAAACGGCCTCCAAGGAACTCTCCCTGTCGGAAAATGTCTCCCACTCCACAAATTCCAGAAATGATTCCTTGGAAGGCTATATGAGCCCGACTGGTAATACTCCCCCGACCAATCCCCAGAGAGCTACGGTAATCCCCAAGAATCCCACCCCACCCCAAAGCCCCCATCATGATCCCCAGGATAAACCTCTCTCCTCTGGCATGGAAGAAAAATGCAATTTCACAGGCACCCTTAAAAGAAAGTTTGTGATCATTGACAAAGAAATTGCCGAGATTAAAAAGAATATGCAGGACCTGATGAACCACTGCATGAGGACCAACAAATTTGCGCTAAAGGTTATGCATGCCTCGGCGACAACCCTCTGTAATGTGTAGTAAAAGCTAGCGGATGGCAAATTGGAAGCGGACGAAGATAACAAGGATCCGTTCCTGTTCCTCTAGGAGGAGTGGGCGAGAACCCTGCTGTCTAAATAGCTGGGAGGGAAGAATTAATGCTGCTGCCTATGGTTCGGTTTATTTTGGCTGGGCTTGACCCTAGGTTCCCATGTTCTGTGTTTGGGTTTTTTTTTAAGTTTGTTATTTTGGTTTGGTTGAGCCCTGCGAGGCTTAGTGAAAATACTTTTGATGCTACTGTTGATAGAAATTACTCTGGTTTAATCATTTGGAGTAGAACTGTTACTTTTGTTTTTGATAGAGACAGAACTGGATTTGGTGAACTTGTGATATCCTACTAAATTGCTTTTATGCTTTGACTAGTTCCATTAATATGTTGTTAATGTGCTACTAGTCCTCTGTTCCACGGGCCAGCACCCTCTTACTGCTTTTTCTATCAAAAACAAATAAAAATAAATAAAAAAGAGCGGCCTCGGCCCAACTGAATCAGCTGCATTTCTCCGTACACATAATTGAGCCCTGTACTCTGTAATTCTCTGTTTTATTTATACAGAAAAATGTTTACAATAATCGTAATCGATAATGACAATAAGTAAACAAAATGTGAAACGTATGATTATGAATGCAAAACTTTGCAACTTCACCCAACCCTGTTTACATTTCTATGGGAATTCTCATTTCTCCTTCTGATAAAAGCTCATTCTTTTATGCCAGCATATTCATAAAATGAACTTTTTTCCTTTGTTCCACGAGTGTAATAGTCTTCCAGGTAATCCTGGTGTATAAATTTTCTGAACAAGCAGGGATGATTATCATCAATCAGTTCAGGGGCAGGCTTAATCTCTTGAGTGAATCCGGGAGCATAAAATACTCCAATTGATAGTCTTTCTGTTTCCTTGTTCGTTACTGCTCTGTGTATGACGCTCTTGTATCTTCCATTTGTCATAACCTGCAAATACAGCTTCACAACTTAAGCAAAAAGAAAAGGAAGAATCATAATTCAATTTATTAGACCATTATAGTGCCTTGCCTCTGTAAACATAGACAAGCAAGATGATAAGATGAATACTAACCAAACCATATTCATTCCCATATTTACTGTTTTCAATTTCTAAACATTGTCTTTTTTTATAGTGATAAGGAAATTACCTCTATCAAGTTTCCAATATTAACGACCAGAGCGTAAGGAATTGGTTTCATAGATCTCCATTGGTCATCCTTGTGAATCTGTAACCCCACTACGTCATCATCCTGCAGCAGTAGAGTGAGGCCCACCATGTCTGCATGTGCACTTAGTCCTAGAACAAGATCTGGTCTAATACAGGGAGGATACTAATTCATCCTCATTCTTTGGAATGCATTGCCAAATTTCTTCACAAAAATGTCAGGTTGCAAATGCAATGATTCAGCGATCAAACCCAACAGTTGCTTAGCAAGGCTTTTGGTTTCAGCATTGTATGCATTCACATTCTCCCTGCAAATCCCATAAGAAAACTATTAGAGATGTTTTGCACATATAATTTTTGAATACCACACTTTATTATTCTAAGCTAGGATTGCCCAATATAGGCTGGTATCACTGCTTTGGTCCAGATGATAACAAACTAGTTGAAAAGAGATCGATTCAGTGTTTATTTAAGGTTTGTTATCACAATTCAACTGTGTAGTTTTTTTTATTTAAATTCATTCATCCATATTTCATGAGTAGCAGTTCATAAGAACTCATTCTTCATGAGAATGAATGAAATGTTTTAATAGTTATAAGAGTTATATATAGATCCGTTACCCTAAATTCCAAGAGTATACAACAGGATAGCCATATGGCTATACTGATGACAAGATAATTTCAAAACTGATGGCAGTTTGGTTTCATTTACATTGATGATATCTAGGAAAAAAGAACAATAGGCTAACGTAAATGTATAAGGGCTATTAACATTTATTCTTGTCTTAGAAATTTCATTCATTCTTGTCTTTTGTTTTTCTAGCAGTTTGGCAGCAGAATGCTACCAAAATGAATTTTCTGAAAAGGAATTAATTTAAAAACATGCTTACTTAGCCATCCAAATCCAAACACCGAAGAATTCTCCAGTTGGGAGGCCATTGAATCAATTAATTATTAAACTCAAACGGTGCATTCATACCACCTTCCTTACAATTGACCATTGAATCAAATGATATTCTAGACTTAGCAAACAGACAAAATATTTTCTACATTTGACCAGTGAACCAGGCAGTCTTCTAGGCCTATCAACGAGAAAATATAAGAATGTTTAAGTGCATTTAAATGACAGACAAAATAGAAGGTTCCCAGTAGCATCCAA
This sequence comes from Thuja plicata, assembly GCA_018584345.1. Classification (NCBI taxonomy): domain Eukaryota; kingdom Viridiplantae; phylum Streptophyta; class Pinopsida; order Cupressales; family Cupressaceae; genus Thuja; species Thuja plicata. The sequence goes on from MU225477.1 coordinate 2,373,673, forward strand.
ACCATAAATTTCATCCCGAAATTAACGGTTAACAAAAACTCTCTGCAGTCAATCCAAACCAGATTTTCTACAATTATAACCTTAGTATACTTCTCTTTCCATATTTTTTACAACTATAATATGAACGTAAATCTTTTTTCCATGACATTTTGGAAAAAAATATATAGAGTCAAAACTATAAATTGAATATTAATATAGAATGTGGAAATCATATGTTTACAATTTATAAAAGATGAATTCATATGACATTCTGATTTCTGATATACCTGAAATCAGCAGGTTCAGTTGGCCAAAAGTTCAAATCTCTGAGCTCGAGAGGATACATTGCCAATCCTAACACATTACCCCAGTCTAGCTTCTGATTTTCAGATACAACGAAGGTCTGGCCATAGCCCTGAAGATCTCGTGGTCTCACTGAATACCTCTGCTTCTTCTCCAATGGCAGCTGGAAAAACTCTTTCCCAATTCTTTTCAGATTGTCCATCAGTGAATGGGGAATACCGTGGTTAACAACCTGTAAAGCGTGCACATTCATGACTATTCAGTTTCCAGAATGCACCAAAACATTTATGTTTCTTATATATCATATTGGAAGATATCTTGTTGCATCCTAAGAGGTGGATAACCTTTTCTATAAGTGCTTAGATTATTATATATAAAATAATAAAGAAATGGCTACCAATTCTTACGATGCATAAGCATCCATGCCCCTCTTACATCATAATGGATGCCCCGATGCATCATCAGAGCTCGCTAGCCATTTCAGTGAATATAAAATCATATTCTTAAAGTTTAGTGAGCTTGAAGTCTATAATATAAAACATAAAATAAATAAAATCAGACGGTTATTGCAGTAATAGAAAAGGGTGGAAGAAGATCTGGATCATCCAACTTTCTCAATACATCTTCAATTGTCTACCATTAAAATAACTAAAGTTAATAATACCATAAAGTTAATAATACCATATCATTGTTTCTATCGGCAAATAATATTTGGGGTTTAGATGATTTGAATTCACAATGAATGCTAGTATATATCTGTTTTTTTAGATTGAGGGAATTGGGTAGCCCGCATAAACTGCATTGCGCCTCATAACTTGTGACACTACCCGACACGTCTTCTGGTGAAGATTTTCTCTATACTTTCAAGCCATGTATTAGTCTTTTATTGAGTGCTTTGTCTTGTACTATTTGTTTATGTTGTGTTGGTAGCTGTTGTTTTTCGATATTTGTATCAAGTCTCTCTATTTCCAGGTTATCAGTTTTATTTTCGATTTGTTAAGTGTGTTATTAAGAATATAATAAGTTTTAATTGTATGATTAATTTGTATCTTCTTTTCTTATATATACATCTGTGTATGTATATAACTGTGTAGAATATAATAATATATTCTATATATACACTATATTCTGTTTTTATTTGTATCTTTGCTTCTATTCATTCAAATGCTGTTTCCTTTTTCCTTCTTTTTATCAGTGGAATGGCTTCAAGTGAACCCACCAGCGATGAAGTCTTGTTGAGTACAAGGCTCTGATATCATAAGGGATGAGGCCGTGATCGTGCCTCAGACAAATTTGGCAGAATGAATACTCTCTAGTCGTTCGCTCTTATCCAAAGAGGTTTCATTCTAGAGATTCATGCTCCCATATTAGGTAGCTAAGACTACTTAGTCAAGACCCTCATTATGTTAATTTTTTTGTGAGTTTTGTGTCTTTGCTGGGTTGCCATGCTCGCAGTCTTAACCTCCATCAGAAAACAAATTCTAATTTTTAATAAAAAGTGATATATAAGATTACATATAATTGAATAAAAAAAATGTAGATATTGATATTGTGTGATGGTTAAATTGTGGTATTGTTGTTCTTCCTATCAAAATTCAAATCTCATTAGGTACTATGTTTATATTAAAAATAAGATCATTCATTTGTGACTTCATTGATTTATAATTCCAGATCAAAAATATTTACCCCACATATATATATGAAATGACTCCTCACAATCAATCTTATGAATGAAATGCCTTCTCACAATAATAGATCTCATGTTACATACTGTTAAAACATAAAATAGAAACCCCTGATTATGTTCCTAAAAGCAAATTCCAAGTATAGATGTATGCTTTGTTCAATAAACAGAGAAATGGGATATCTAGGCAATCATATTGATTTTATGGAAAAAATTATATAATAATACCTGAAAGAATCCCCATTCTTGACAAGCCCTAGCCATTTTTCTGATCTCTTCTTCTCTGTATTGTTCTTGTGCAACCTTGCACATATCAATGACAATATTATTTTCCCCTGAGTCGAATAGATCAGTCGGAGATTCAAAGATTGCTGGTCTCTCTTCATCACTTTTAACATATTTGTCTGGAACTTGTTGGAGGTGCCTTTTAGCCAATTCTTCAACACTCTCAACTTCAATAAGAGATCTTCCCCAGTTGGGTGAGCTGCCCAAATCAACTGAAACCATTATTCCTTTCCTCTTCAAAACTGATAAAACGATCAACCTAAGAAATTGTTGTGTTTATTGAAGATACAAGAAAGAGTATTTGTGGAAACAGGAGATTTGCTAGTATATATATAGCAATTGAGGGCTGATAAGGTTTGTTTTAGGCTGACAAAGTTGAATTGAAACCCACAACAATGAGGAGGAACCTGCGGAGGCACAATTTTCATGTTCGCAGAAAAACATGAATTTTAGTATTAAATTCACGTGGGATGACAATTTTAGTATTAAATTCACGTGGGATGACAATTATAGCGTGCGATCTTGCAAGGAATGAGAAAGGTATGTTAGACTGCAAAAATCTACCTATGACAATTATGTTAACTTCCGAGGTTGGCAGAGTACAGCTGTTCCCGCGTTGGAATTCATTTTAAATTATTTTGGAAGTCACTATCAGGCATCCTCGGTCAAATCGCAAGAGTCTTGATAAGCTTCCCACCATATATTAACTCAACAAGTTCTAACAAACTACCTTTTTGTCTAATCAATTTGTGAAAGTGGAAAATGTTTCCATGGAAAGTCTATATTGAACTGGAATTCAGGTATTTTTTACGTGGAATATTGTTATTATGTTTTTAAAGATTTGTTGGTTACAATTAATTTTGCAATGAATTTTTTGTCATTTATTTTATTTAAGCATTTGTTAAATGTAATATTAATTTTTATATATAAATAATATGATATTTATCTAAAAGAATTGTCTAAATTTTTAAGGTAGATGTATTCTAATTGGTTCTTATATTATTGAAATTTTCATCCGAATTAATGATGACAATATTATTAAGAATTTAGAAAATTTATAATGTGTCATTTTCACTATCTAATATGCATCTTTGATTTTTTATCAAACTAGTTGAATTGTTTTCAAACAATACAAAAGTATTTGTTGAATTAGACTATATTCTAAAAAATCAAAAAATGTTAAAGTAGTCTAATCAGCTTTTTACATAGAAAAGTTTACATTGAAATTGAATTGTTATGAAATTTTATAAAAATAGATTATACTAATTTTAAATGGCTGCTTGAGATTTGGTGATCGAGATTATGCTTTGTAGGGATGTTGTGATGTGATTTATTCTTCCTACTTTACTTTTTAGACATAATTAATTTTAACATTTAATATAAAGTAATAAGAGACACTTATTCATTAAAAAAATATTCTATGGACTCATAATTATTCAAATTTCAATTTAGCTTAATAAATGTCATTATAAATAAGAACTAATAGATTTCATCAATTTAGCACTTTCATCATCTATTATAGGTCTTAAAAAAGAATTGTTAAGATAGTTTAATTAGTTTTGAAGACAATAATTAACATTTTATAAAATGTGATTGCCTCATATAAAAATTCACAAAAACATCAAAGTGATCTAATCAACTATTAAAAATATAGAAAAGCTTATTTGGAATGTGAGTTGTTGTAAAAATTTATAAAATGGTTAAAATATTAAATATGAATTGTTTCTTAGGAATTATTATTTAAAGTTATGTTATATATGAAATTTGTTGTTTGAAGCTTTCTATCCATCTTTTTTAATGCATACATTATATTGATATTAATATAAAAAGTAGTATAAGACATGCATGCATAGAAAATTGAATTGTTGTAAGAATTTCAAAAAAGACAAAGCTATTCAAAATGAATTGTGAAACGCTTCAATTTGAAGCTATCACAATATCAATATTGATATAGGAGACATATTCATGAATATATCACTTTCACCATCTACTACATATCTTTAAAAAAATGAGAAAGTTAGTTCAAATAAGTTTTGAAACAATATTAAAATATTTGTTGAATGAAATTATTCTAGAATCTCACTAAAAAAGTCAAGGTATTTAATCATCCTTTGAAAGTATGAAAATACCAGGAGAGTGAGTCATAATAAAAATCTTATAAATAATTTTCTCATGTTACATATGAATTAGTTCTCAAGGAATTTGTGGGTTTAAATTTATATTTTATATAGACATTGCTTTTTGACATTTTCTACCCACATTTTTCTAATATTAAAAAAATGAAATGTTGTAAGAAACTACAGAATGGTACTAATGTTCGAAATGCTTCTTGAGATTTTGAATGTTTAATCAAACTTAATAAATGCCAATATATAAGAACATAGACAATTCATTAACATCACTTTTACCATGTACTATAGTCTTACTGAACTAGAACATTCCATTTATTAAGTGTAATATATAAATATTCACAAAAATAACATGGTGTATAAGTAGCTTCTAACACTATATAGTAAATTTATGTTGAATGTAAAGAATTCTTTAATTATAAACTTAAGTGAGATTTATGAAAGGGCTTTCTCTCTTACATAACCAAGAATTGGAGCCTCGGACTCATTATTGATTTACCTCAAGAACTACCGATGAATCTTTCAAGGAGTTGAGTTTTTTTTTAAGTAATAACATATAGTTTTGTTTTGAATATGGTTATTTTGGAAATTTACAAAAATATCGAGGTAGTATAATCAAGCTTTGCTAGTATTAAAAATTTTACATGACAAAGTTTACAATGGATGCCAATTAAGACTTATTATATTAAATATGATTTTATAAAAGAATATTTCATGATTAGATTCTATTTTGTAATGAATATCGGGTCACACACACACACACATACAAACACACAAATCTAATCTAATATTAAGATTTATTATTATTTTTATTACTATTATAACATATTTATATTTTTATATTATATTGTATAAAAAAGTATGTTATTATAATTTTATATAATCTTAAATTAATACTTATAATATTAAATATTTCTTAATCTTAAACATAATCTAAATAACTCTAACTATAATTGAAAACGCACTTGAATCTAATCATAAAAAAAAAAAAAAAAATTATGGTACCTCTCACATGTTAGATTGTGTTTTAATTTGATTAAAAATTGCCAAAATCTTTACCAAAATTATAGATTTTATCTTCATCCTATATTAAGATCATAAATCTTACTATTAACATCATAATTTTTTGTAAGTTTAATATTATTAACGAATATTTAAACTAACTTAAATATAATTTTGATTTAATTAAATATAATGTTGATTTCATAATTAAAGTCTGAACAAATCTTAAGGGTGAAAATTATGAATTTGGATGCTCTAGGTTTTGTGCTCTGCTAGGGTTTAGAGTTGCGTTTCTATTCTGAGCCCTCCTATCCTTTCAAACCGCCTTTACAGGGAGAAATTACTTGGTATTTATGGCCCCAGCAACCATTCACCGAACAGTTGATGATGGTGTTGGTGTGGTGATGGATAATAATGATGCCTCCAAGCAAGATACCTCGCAAGTTGGTTCCCAAAGTGTTCCATGAGGTATGTCCCAGCCTGATATTGTTTTACACATTCATGAGTTTGATGATGCCTATACTTGGCTTGAAATGCATACTTTTATTGGTTACTTTCTGGGTCACAACCCTCCTAAAAGTGTTATTAAAGATTGGGTTGCAAAAGCCTGGGCTCTTCATGGAATCCGCTTGGATGACATTCAGAGTCTTACCAAAGGTTTTTTTTGTTTCATTTATTCAATCCCACCCATGTGGATACCATTATCACCAAAGGACCCTGGAATATTAGGGCTTCCCTTTTAGTTTTCCAACACTGGTCTCGAGACTTTTTTGTCTCTCACGACAAGAAACTAAAAGTTGCTGTGTGGGTTGAGTTTCCTAGTCTCCATCTACCCTGTTGGCCTTTCATGCATTTCATTACACAAATTTTAGGTAGGGCTATCTATAGTGAGCATGACACTTTTCTTAATCCTCAGTCTCGGAAGAGGCTCTGTTTTGAGGCCAACATTTCCAGGGACCTTAAAGAGTTTGTTGAGATTCAGGTTCGTGAGACCACCTTCACTCAGACGGTGCTTTATCTCAACCTTCCCAACACTTGTTATTTTTTTCAATATTTAGAGCAAAAGATAAAGGACTGCCCTTTCAGAGTACCTCATACCAAACCTCCTCCTAATGATTCTTATTCTTAGCCAGCTGATTCTAGTAAAAAAGAGGAAACCAAGAAAGACGACTAGGTAACAGTCAACCATAAGAACAAACAAGCCCATCCTACCGCTTCAGCTTCCACTTCACAACCACCACCTCCTCCTCCTGTTGAGGCTCATGATGCTTCTCGTGCTAAGAATGTTGCTCCTATCTAAAACCCTGGCCAGCAGGAGATGAAGGTTTTTGATTCTGATGTTAGGCCTCCTTGGGTTCGCAAACATCAGGGGGCTACCAAGATTTCCTCCCCTCTCATTTTTTGATGCTCTCGTAGCCTTACTGGGTGTGCTAAGACCATGGTTGAGGGTGATCCAAAAAAATATAGAAATATTTCCACGGAGTCTCTTGGGAATGATTTCACTCCAATATATTTGTCAAATAGTTGTGCTTCCCTTGGGGATTGTGATGGTATGGACGACATCATTTTCTCATGAAGTACATCTCATGGAATGTTTGGGGTCTGGCTGACCTGCCCAGAAAGTATTGCATGAGGGATGTGCATTGTCGTGTTAGTCACATAGATGTGTTATGCCTCAAAGAAGTTAAAATCTCTAGTTTCTTGCTTGATGTTGCCTGCAAGGTTATTTGGCCTAAGATCCTTGCTCTCTATTCTCAGTACGAGACTAGTCAAGGTGGAGATGTTACTCTCCTTTCTCCTTGATGACATTATTTTTTGGTTAATCATGTCTCAAATCCCATGTAGAGATCTGTTTGGGCCACTTTTATTATTGAGAATAATTCTTTTTGCATAGTTAATTTTTATGCTCCCAATGATGTTGTTGACAGATCTCACCTTTGGCATTGGCTTACAGATTCTCTGCCATCTGCAACTTGGATTTTTTGTGGTGACTTAAATATGGTCAAAGTGGCTTCTGACAAGGATGGTCTTTTTTCCTTTTTGATGTACAGTTGGTGAGAGAGAAGCCTGGTACTACATGCATAATAAATTAGGCCTTTTTGATCCCAATATTGGTCATTATTGTCTAGATTGGGGTTCGGCACACATGGTCTAATTTTTGAGCCTCTTTTGACAGAATTCATAAAAATCTTGATCGTGCTATGATTTTGGCACAATCATTTTTGTCTTTTTTTTGAAAATAAAGCCTTACCGGTTACTCCTCTTGTTGATGTGACCTTGTCAGATCATTTCCCTATTCAATTTAATATTGTCTGGTAGATAGCTAAGTCATGACCTCCCACCACTCAGTTTTTTTTAATACTTCTATTCTTCACCACCCCTCCACGGTGGCCCACATTCATCAGGTTTGGAACCTTGAGCCTCGGCTGTCACGATCACTCGGCTGGATTCAATTATGGAATGATGCCATCTAGCGTACGACACATTTTATGTACATTTATGGCAGGCAACTTGCCAAATATCATCATAGATCTTATGATGTCAACACCAAGCTCTTCATGTTTCCATAGAGGCCTTAGTTCATGTTCCTTTCAATAAAGACCTACAACTCCACCTTTCCAAGATACGTCATCAGAAGCAAGTTGCAGACAATTATGTTGCCAGAGGTGCTTAGATCAAAGCTTGAATTCACTACTTAAAGGTCGGAGATCAAGCCTCTAAAGATATTTTTGCTACTCTCCATGCCCATCACACCAATGTGGGTGTAACAAGGATTAAAGAAGGCCAATCCCTTTTCACAGAGCTTTCTGATATCTGGTAGGCCTTTGTTCATCATTATGAACAAGTTTTTGCCACTGAAGGATCTTCTCCTGCAAGCGATCAAGCTCTTGTTGATTGCATTATTTTTGTGCCTCAATGCGTTTCCCCTTCTCAGCATGCTTTCTGTGATTAGCTTCTTACCTTACAGGATCTTTGTGAAGCTATTTTTTCCATGGCTGGTGATAAAGCCCCAAGATATGATGGCTTTCCCTGTGATTTTTATAAATCCCTCTTGGATGCTATTGGTCCTGATTTGCACCAGCTCTACCTCGAAGCCTACCATTCCCTGTCTTTGGGGTACAACATCAGCAAAGGTAATATTAAATTCATTCCCAAATCTGGGGACCCAGAGGATATCTGCAATTGGCAGCCTATTACCTTGCTCAATGTCTCTTATAACATCATTGCTAAGGCTTTGGCTCTCAAGATCTGTCACATTCTACCTCAAATTGTTTGGCCTGAGCAAACTGGCTTTTTCAAATCAAGATTTATTCTTCATAATATCATTGCGGTTTGGGAATGTATGGAATGAGCTCATAAGTCTCACCAAAAAGCCTTTTTTCTTAAAATTGATTTTGCTAAAACTTATGACCACATTGAACAGCCTTTTATTTTAGCTATGCTTCACGCTCTTGGTTTTGGCCCCAAATTTCTACAATCTGTGTAGATGCCTTTTCAGGATGCCTCATCTTGCATCACCATTAATGGCAGACAAACCTCTAATTTTGGGCTTTTTTGATCCATTCGGAAAGGTTGTCCTCTAGCTCCTGCCTTGTATGCTCTAGTGGTTGAGGGCTTTGGCTATTTGCTATCCCATTCCATATCTATAGGCCATATTCATGGGATTGCTTTACCTAATTCTACCCAGCAATTGGTCAATGTCCATTTTGTTGATGATTCCTTTCTCACTCTTGAAGAGGATGAAGAAGATATCAAGGCAGTCTTGCAGTGTTTAGACACTTTTTTCTTGGTCCACTGGCATAAAAACTTGTGCTTTAGGAAATCTACCCTTCCCAATCCACCCTGGGTTTCTCAATTTGGATGGTCCAGAATTCAACATGGGGAAATTTTTCGCTTCCTCGACATTCCTTTTTCCTTTCAAGCTACTTCTAGAGACTTATGGAATGTTGTTTTAGCTAAAATATAAAAGAAGCTTACCTAATGGATCACCGAACTGCTCTCTTTTGCAGGGAAGTTTTAGATCTTCTCCAAAGTCTTGGCTACTACACATATGTACTACTCTTCTTGTTAGGCTCCTTCAAAAGCTTCTTACCAGAAGCTCGAGAAATTGTTGTAGGATTTCCTTTGGGCTTTTTGTGTTGATCATCATGGATTTCACAGAGTGGCATGGGAATTTTGTTGTCTCCCTAAGGCCTCTGGTGGGCTTGGTTTGTTAGATACTCATAAATAGGGCTCAGCCCTTTGTGCGAAATGAATTGTGCGGTGTCTCATAGGAAATGAAGCCTGGAAATTTTTTCTTCAACATTAAATCTCTTTAGGGTATCCCTTGCACAAGCCTTCTTGGAAGGGGATTGGCTTTCAAACCCTTCTGGTTTTAAAGAACCCTATTCATATCCATCGTACTTTTTTTTCCAAAAGTATTTGGAGAGCTTGGGAAGCTATCAAGCCTTTTCTTCGCTAGGTTGGGAATGGTTTTCATAATGGGCTTTCTCTCAACTAGAAAAATATTTGGTGGTCCCCTCTTTTTTCTCAACAAGGGCTTCCTCTGGCCAAAATCTAGGGGATGAGTGCTCTTTGTTTTCACAAACGTGGCATTCAAACACCCAAGGATTTGTTTTCCAGAGCCAATATGAGTCTCGGCTCTTGGGATGATCTATGTGTTTAGTTTTGTCTCACCCGTCTAGATTGTCAGACTTTTGACTTGCTTTTCTCAGCTATCTCGCCTCATTTCCTGCATAAACTGGTAATTCAGTCAGTTAAACCTTGGTGGAAAGACTGGAAATGGTACCCGAATACACCATTTCCCAGTTACAAACCCAAGCTTGGGTATTCTTGGCTTGTGCCTTATTTACCTATGATTGATTCTCTCAATCATTGATGACACCTTTCATCTTCCCATAAAACCTTGAGCTGGCATTTTCATAATTCTTGGGATGATATTACTGAGCCTAAGGTTTCTCATTTTCCTTGATGTTTTCTTTACCAATGTTTTCCCTTGGGAACTCGGCTCTGACATTTAGGTGTGCCTGATCCTAAATGGCCATTTTGTGGGCATTCTGAAACCATTATGCACATTTTTTGGTTCTTTCATCGGGCTCAGAACTATTAGAATTGGATACATGGTTTTTTTATTCCTTTCCAGTCTGAGCCTTTTTCTTGGCATACGGCGCTCTTAGGTGATTCACCTAGAATGTCTTCCCAGTATACCTAGATTTGGCATGCTTTCAGGATGGAGATTTTGTTTTCTTTATGGAAAGACCAAAATGATCTTCTTTTTACTCACAACTTTCTAGATATCATTATTTCTCTTTATGCTAAGCCATGTTTATGTAATAATGTCATGATGTAGATTCAAGTCCAAGTTGATAAGGTGGCCCTTGAGGTCGCCCATTTTTAGGAGTTGTTGTAGCATTGGAGCAACGCCTCTTGTATTGTTGCTCGGGTGGCACTGGATTCCCTCTCGGCTGACCACACACCACCCCGGGGTCGCCGTCATAGCCAAAGTTCCTCTGCCAGGCATTCCAGAATGCCCCGCTCTTGGCGCCGCCTCTCTGCCTCTCCTCCAAGTCAAAGGGCTGCAGCTGCTAGCTGGCCTCCTCTTATTTTTTCTAATGCATCTTCTTCAGATTGACCTTCAGGAAATGTTCCTATGTGGCCTCCTACCACTTCTGATAAATTCCTCCGCCTAACGTGTGCTATTTCTCACAAGTGGGAGGATGAAGAATTAGAGAATGAAGAAAAAGAAACAGATGATGGATGGTCACTTCCCGACTAGATCCTTTGGCCCAATGTTTGGGGCAATTCTGATGACAATGATCCTCCTCCCTCTTCTGCTACTACTCTCACAGCTTGACAGTTCTTTTATATGATTTTTTGATGAATAGTTGTATGCTTCCAACATAGTTGTCGTGTAACTCTTTGAGGAGTGATTTTTTATCCCTCGGCCCCTATTTTGTGAATACTATACTTTTTATATTATATTTAATGTGAAAGGCCTCTATTCATCATAATAATTAAAGTCTAAATAAATTTTAAATATATCAAATAATCTTAGTCTAATTACTTACATATGTCTAATGACATTCTCAATTATATTAAGGATGTGTAAAGTAAAATATGAATGCCACATTAATTTTTGAAAATATAAGTAATAAAGTAACTTTTGTTTTTGATAGAAAAAGTAGCAAGAGGGTGTTGGCCCATGGAACAGAGGACTAGTAGCACATTAACAACATATTAATGGAACTAGTCTAAGCTGTAAAGCATTTTAGTAGTATAATCTAAATCACCAATTCTAGTTCTGCCTCTATCAAAAACATAAATGATAGTATTTCTCCAAAGGATTAAACCAGAGTAATTACTACCATCAGTAGCATAAAAAGTATCAGCAATAAGCCTCGTAGGGCTACACCAAAACATATAAAAACCAAAATTAACCCCAATCGCAAAACAGGGGATCTGAGGGTCAAGCCCAACCAAAATTACCCAAACCATAGACAGCAGAGTTAGTTCTTCCCTCCCAGTTGTTTAGATAGTAGGGTTCTCGCCCACTCCTGAAGAAACAGGAACAGATCCTTGTTGTCCTCGTCCGCTTCCAACCTGCCACCCGCCAGCTTTTCCTGCACATTATAGAGGGTCGTAGCTGAAGCATGCATGACCTTTAGGGCAAATTTGTTGGTCCTCATGCAGTGGTTCATCAGGTCTTGCATATTCTTCTTAATCTCAACAATCTCTTTGTCGAGATTCACAAACTTTCTTTTAAGGATGCCTGTAAAATTATATTTTTCCTCCATGGCCGAGGTGTGGGGTTTATCCTGGGTATCATGATGGGGGATCTAGGGTGGGGTGGGGTTTTTGGGGGTATCTATGGTTCTCTAGAGGTTGGGCAGGGGAGTATTACTAGTCAGGCTCATATAGCCTTCTGAGGAACCATTTCTAGAGTTAGTGGAGTGGGAGGCATTTCCAGACAGAGAGAGCTCTTTGGAGGCCATTTCCATCATCCTAATTTTGCATTGCTCCTTGGCTATTCTATTAGACCTCCGACGACCCAAACCACTTAGGTCCACCTCCAAATTAACCTAGGTTTCCATTATTTTCCATTTTTTGGGCTTGTAATCCATCTAAGGTGTGTTGTCCACCCCTTTCCCTTCATTGTATTCCATAGATTCAGAAACATACAACTCCTCCTGGCCCTCCTTCTTACAGATGGGATTCTTAATACTTTTTTTATGGGTTGTGCTCTTTTTCTCCATCAGCACAGGCTCTTGGGTGATACGGATGGACTGAGAGGAGGAATTGGTGGTCTTTTCAGCTTTTTCCAGGGGCTCCTCCTGGGGCATCATCTGGATAATCAGAGGGGGTTGGGGTGCCGAGCATATGGCTTTGTGAAACTGGTAGAGATAGAGGAGGAGGCCCTGGTGGAGGATAGCCCTATCTAGGTTGCTTTTAATATCAAGGACATTACTCTCTATAGAGTCCAGAAGATAGAACGGTATAGAAATTGAATCCTTGTTCCTAATATGATTCAGGAAAGGTAAGTGGTAGTTGTAAAACACAGTGAAATTACCTTCAAGTGTGAAATACTTCATTATAATGAGACATATTTTCAGCCAGAAGTCTGGAAGCTCCTCCCTGTTGAAACCCCCATGTTTTCTCATCGGCAGCTCACTATCTTTGAAAAATTGTTTTAGGCTGGTAGGGTCGGCAGTTTGACTGGTCTTTTTGTATTTTCTCCCCACCATAGAGAGCCTCGTCACCTCAGCAATGATCTCTTCATTGAGCAGGAAGTGGATGCCCCCAACCGAGACACTTCTGTTATTCCAGGAAGAGATGAACTATTTGGATATTCTCTCGTCATGTCCACCTTTCATTCTTTCCATGAACCCCCAAATGCCAGTTTCTTTGCAATAATGGGTGACCAGCAGATCATAAGTGAAGGCTTCATCAATATTATCAGGCTCAATTAAGAGAATATTACCCCCCATATCAGAGGTCTGCTCTTCAAGCGTCGGAATATCCTTGGAGTATGAGAGCCGAGTGTTATTGTAGGGCATATAAAACCACTCATTTTCAAAAATCCGTTTCGAATAAAGCTTATACATAACCTGCCAGTTTTGAGAATTTTGGAGAATGGGCTCCGTACTGCCAAATCTAATGGATCTCTAGGTGTCATTAATAGTAATAATAGCATTAATACCATCAATAGCCAAAAAAACCTTTTGAAACTGACAGCGATCACTCCACATGTTCAAAAGGTAATGATAGAACTTTATGGGAATTTGAGTTTTCCTTTTCATAAACACACAAATCACCCAAACACGCCAGCACGTGATCGAGGAGGGATTCGTAATGAATAAGCCAGCCTGGCACATTTAAACTGTAGTATTCATTTCTCCCACGATGAGTTGCTGAGTCATCAGAGGTAAGTCACAAATTAACATCCAACTATTTAGTTTGGTTTGTTTTAGGCCAATTGCTGCCATTGAGTCAGCAGCCGAGTTCTCTTCTCTATACGTATGACCTATCATCGTGTGTTGGAAGCTATTGAGAAGCTCACAGATCTCCATTATGATAGGTCTAGCCTGCCAACCCGCACCAGCTCCATTCTTGACTGCCTCGACAATCACTTTGGAATCCCCCTCGATTTCCAGCTGTCTAAAGTTCATCTGTTTCGCAAATTTAATCCCCCAAAGAAGGGTAGTTCATTACTTAAATACAACATTATCTTAATCACAACAATATTATTAATTTATATTTTTATATCACTATTAAATATTTATCTTTACAAAATTTAGATATATAAATTAAATTTATATAATAGAACTATAAATAAATCAAAATCATACTTCTTGTGATCTTCACTATTAAAAAATGATTTGCATGAATCCACAACCATCTTCAGGCTCAGGACTGATGACTAAAACAAGTCCAATGAAATGTATGAAAAAATAAAGCTCGAGAAACCAAAATTTACACAATCTTGATAAATTAGACCCGAGGCTTCTCTTCATAAGCTACGGAAGTTATAATTTTTGACCCTAGTGACTCATAGAGTAAATCATGATCTCCTGTGTCCTCGGTTTTTTTTTCAAGGATGTCAGCTTTTCATCTAGCTTGTCAGGTTTATTGCATGCCTCTGCAACATTTTTTTCATCATCTTCACCATAAGCTTCTTTCCTCTTACATTTCCAATTTTATGTTTGTTCATTGTCTCAATTGTATATGTGCAAGCTCTGTCAATGCAATATTGACTTGTGAAACATCGTTATTGCAATGTAATTCTATCTTTCAATCTTGTTGACTCTCACCAAACACATTTTTCAGAGATTATGGTTCTACCTCATAATTCATCCCATCTCCACGTATCACAAACCTTTTATATTTATGCGCAACATTTAGCGGTGGAAAAACACCATGACGGAGAAGACTTTTTCGGTGCCCATTTTTTGTGTGAGACAATTTCCTGGTCAAAGGTTTCTCCCCAAAGGAAGCCTATCGAGTAATAATAAGTTATATGATTAAATTGGAGAATTTGTAAATAATAAAGACACTTATAACCTTTAATTTATATATGATTGTGTGCCAACTTGAAATAAATAATTATATAATAAATGTTGCTTTGTTTAATAAAGCTTGTAAATGTAACAATGTTATGATGCAGATTCAAGTGCAAGCCAATAAAGTGGCTCTGGAGGTAGCCCACCTTCAAGAGCTACTCAGTCATTAGGGCAATGCTCCCTGTACGGTTGCTGGGGTGCCTCCAGACTCAATTTTTGTGGATTGCACTCCCGTAGGGGTCGCCCCTGTGGCCGTAGCTCTTCATCTCGCCACTCCCGCACTCCACATTCATAGGCTCCCCGCGACCACTCTCCTTGGGTTGGCGATGATGGTTGGCGGCACCGCTCAGCTTCTCCGCCCTGTCGGTCCTCTGGCTGATGTCCAACATCGGTTATGTCTGCTCCTCCTGATGCTCCTGTTGTTCGTGGTGGTTCTACTTGGTAGGTAGCCAACTCCTCCAAGTTGTCCTTCCCGCGCCTGGCTCTAGCTATTTCTTCACCTCAGAAGGAGGAGAAAGAAAAAGATAATGAAGTTGTTGCTGATGGCTGGTCGGTTCCTGACCCACCAGTTAATCCTAGGGATGCCTAGGGATCAGATGACAAAGATCCTCTTCCTTCAGCTAGCACTGCTCTTGCAGCCTGAAGGCTTTATAAGTTTTTTTGATGAATAGTTTCTAGTTTTTTTTTCCGACTTGATGCCGAGTGAACTCTCGTGGGGTGATTTTTATGTCCCCGGGCCCCTTTTTTATAAATATGTAACTTTTGTATTTATTTAATAAGAAAGGCACTATTCATCAAAAATAATAAAAAATAATTAAATCTATTTTAAATTAACAAAACATACATTTATATTAAAAGAGTAGGATATAAAAATTATTTATGCTACAAATTTTAAAATAAATCATTGTCAACTTAAAAAAAATAAAAAAAGAGCGGCCTCGGCCCAACTGAAACAGGTGCATTTCCAGACCCTTGTACACATAATTGAGCCCTGTACTCTGTAATTCTCTGTTTTATTTATATAGAAAAATTTTACAACAATCGTAATCGATAATGAGAATAAGTAAACAAAATGTGAAACGTATGATTATGAATGCAAAACTGTGCAACTTCATCCAACCCTGTTTACATTTCTATGGGTATTCTCATTTCTCCTTTCTGATAAAAGCTCATACTTTTATGCCAGCATATTCATAAAATGAACTTTTTTCCTTTGTTCCACGAGTGTAATAGTCTTCCAAGTAATCCTGGTGTATAAATTTTCTGAACAAGCAGGGGTGATTATCATCAATCAGTTCAGGGGCCGGCTTAATCTCTTGAGGGAATCCGGGAGCATAAAATACTCCAATTGATAGTCTTTCTTTTTCCTTGTTCGTTACTGCTCTGTGTATGACGCTCTTGTATCTTCCATTTGTCATAACCTGCAAATTCAGCTTCACAACTTAAGCAAAAAGAAAAGAAAGAATCATAATTCAATTTATTGGACCATTATAGTGCCTTGCCTCTGTAAACATAGACAAGCAAGATGATAAGATGAATACTAAGCAAACCATATTCATTCCCCGATTTACTGTTTTCAATTGCTAAACATTGTCTTTTTTATAGTGATAAGGAAATTACCTCTATCAAGTTTCCAATATTAACGACCAGAGCGTAAGGAATTGGTTTCACAGATCTCCATTGGTCGTCCTTGTGAATCTGCAACCCCACTACGTCATCATCCTGCAGCAGTAGAGTGAGGCCCACCATGTCTGCATGTGCACTTAGTCCTAGAACAAGATCTGGTCTAACACAGGGAGGATAGTAATTCATCCTCATTCTTTGGAATGCATTGCCAAATTTCTTCACAAAAATGTCAGGTTGCAAATGCAATGATTCAGCAATCAAACCCAACAGTTGCTCAGCAAGGCTTTTGGTTTCAGCATTGTATGCATTCACATTCTCCCTGCAAATCCCATAAGAAAACTATTAGAAATGTTTTGCAGATACAATTTTTTAATACCACACTATATTATTCTAAGCTATGACTGCCCAAGATAGGCTGGTATCACTTCTTTAGTTCAGATGAAACCATTATTATAGCTGGGTGTGTTGCAATAACAAACCAGTTGAAAAGAGATTGATCAAGTGTTTATTCAAGGTTTGTTATTACGATTCAATTGTGTAATTTTTTTGAATTAAATTCATTGACCTATGTTTCATGAATAACGGTTTATAAATTTCAAAATGGATGGCAATTTGATTTCATTTACATTAAAGATATCTAAGAAAAAAACCAAAAAAAGTCACGTAAATGTATAAGGGCTATCAACATTTATTCTTGTCTTAGAAATTGCATCCATTCTTGTCTTTTGTTTTTGTACCAGTTTGGCAGCAGAATGCAACTAAAATGACTTTTCTGAAAAGAAATTATTTTAAAACATGCTTACTTAGCCTTCCAAATCCAAGCACCGAAGAATCCTCCAGTGGGGAGGCCATTGAATCAATTAATTATTAGACTCAAACGCTGCATTCATACCACCTTCCTTACAATTGACCATTGAATCAAATGATATTCTAGACTTAGCAAACAGACAAGATATTTTCTATATTTGACCAGTGAACCAGGTAGTCTTCTAGACCTATCAACGAGAAAATTTAAGAATGTTTAAGCTCATTTCAAAGACAGACAAAATGGAAAGTTCCCAGTAGCATCCAAACCATAAATTTCATCCCGAATTTAATGGTGAACAATAATGGTCTGCAGCCAATCCAAGCCAGATTTTCTACAATTATAACTTTAGTATACTTCTCTTTCCATATATTTTACAATTCTAATATGAACGTAATTCCTTTTTCCATGACAGGTTGGAAAAAAAAAATATACAGTCAAAACTATAAACTGAATATTAATATAGAATGTGGAAATCATATGTTTACAATTTATAAAAGATGAATTCGTATGACATTCTGATTTCTGATATACCTGAAATCAGCAGGTTCAGTTGGCCAAAAGTTCAAATCTCTGAGCTCGGGAGGATACATTGCCAATCCTAACACATTACCCCAGTCTAGCTTCTGATTTTCAGATAGAACGAAGGTCTGGCCATAGCCCTGAAGATCTCGTGCTCTCACTGAATACCTCTGCTTCTTCTCCAATGGCAGCTGGAAAAACTCTTTCCCAATTCTTTTAAGATTGTCCATCAGTGAATGGGGAATACCGTGGTTAACAACCTGTAAAGCATGCACATTCATGACTATTCAGTTTCCAGATTGCACCAAAACATTTGTTTTCTTATATATCATATTGGAAGATATCTTGTTGCATCCTAAGAGCTGGATAACCTTCTCTATTAATTGTTTAGATTATTATATATAAAAGAATATAGAAATGGCTACCAATTCTTACGATGCATCCATGCTCCCTCTTACATCATAATGGATGCCTCGATGCATCATAAGAGCTGGATAGCCATTTCAGTGGATATAAAATCATATTCTTAAAGTTTAGTCAGTTTGAAGTCCATAACATAAAACATAGAAATAAATAAACTCAGACTGCTAATGTAGTAATAGAAAAGGGTTGAAGAAGATCTGGATCATCCGACTTTCTCAATACATCTTCAATTATCTACCATTAATATAACTAAAATTAATAATACCATACCATTGTTTCTAAGCTTTAGATGATTTCGATTCACAATAAATGCAATTGTACCTCATAACCGGTGACAATGCTTGACACGTCTTCCAGTACTATGTGGGCTGGTGAATACTCGATCTCTATACTTTCAAGCCATGTATTAGTCTTTTATTCGGCGCTTGGTCTTGTACTATTTGTTAATGTTCTGTTGGTAGTTGTTGTTTTTCGATATTTGTATTGCTGATTCATTTAATAATTTCATCTTTATCTGTTGGACTACTGTTTTATTTAATATTATCTTTGTAAGAAGATTTAAATCCTTTCAAAAGAAGTTTTTTTTTTTTCTATTTTTTTTTTTTATCAGTGGAATGGTTCTAAATGAGCCCACTAGGGATCAAGTCTTGGTGAGTACAAGGCTCCGACATCATAAGAGTTGAGGTGACGATCATGCCTCAGACGGATTTTGCGGAATGAATACTCATTGGTCCTTGGCTCTTACTCGAAAAGGTTTCAGTCTAGAGACTCGTGCTCCCATATTGGGTAGCTAAATCTAATTTGTCAAGAGCCTCACAGGGTTAGTTTTCTTGTGAGCTTTGTGTCTCTGCCGGGTTGCCATGCTCGCACTCTGAACCTCTATCAGAAAACAAGCTCTATTTTTTAATAAAAATTGATATATAATATTATATATAATTAAATAAAAAAATGTGGATATTGGTATTGTGTGATGGTTAAATTGTGGTATTGTTGTTCTTCCTATCAAAATGCAAATCTCATTAGATGCTATCATTGAGTGCTTATATAATAAATAAGATCATTCATTTGTAACTTCATTGCTCTATAACTCCAGATCAAAAGTATTTACCCTATATATATATGAAATGACTCCTCACAATCAATCTTATGAATGAAATGCCTTCTCACAATAGATCTCATGTTACATACTGTTAAAACATAAAATAGAAACCCCTGATTATGTTCCTAAAAGCAAATTCCAAGTATAGATGTATGCTTTGTTCAATAAACAGAGAAATGGGATATCTAGGCAATCATATTGATTTTATGGAAAAATTTATATAGTAATACCTGAAAGAAACCCCATTCTTGACAAGCCCTAGCCATTTTTCTGATCTCTTCTTCTCTGTGTTGTTCTTGTGCAACCTTGTACATATCAATGACAATATTATTTTCCTCTGAGTCAAATAGATCAGTCGGAGATTCAAAGATTGCTGGTCTCTCTTCATCACTTTTCACATATTTGTCTGGAACTTGTTGGAGGTGCCTTTTAGCCAATTCTTCAACACTCTCAACTTCAATAAGAGATCTTCCCCAGTTGGGTGAGCTGCCCAAATCAACTGAAACCATTATTCCTTTCCTCCTCAAAACTGATAAAACGTTCAACCTAAGAAATTGTTGTGTTTATTGAAAGTACAAGAAAGAGTATTTGTGGAAACAGGAGATTTGCTAGTATATATATATAGCAATTAAGGCTGGTAAAGTTTTTGTTTGGCCTGACAAAGTTGAATTGAAACCCATAACAATGAGAAGGAACTTGCGGAGGCACAATTTTCATGTTCGCAGAAAAACATGAATTTTTGTATTAAATTCACGTGGGATGACAACTATAACGTGCCATCTTGCATGGAATGAAAAAGGGATGTTAGACCGCAAAAATCTACCTATGACAATTATAACGTGCGATCTTGCATTGATATAATAAGAGTCAAAAGAAGCATACCTAACAATGGCGGCGCTTAATTTCAAAATTATATTCAAAATTCAAAAGGCTCGATAAATGTCAGTATCTGAGAGGACTCGGAGAATTCGTAAACGTTATCACTTTTACCATGTTCCAAATCTTTGAATTCTTTTACAAAACTAGCTGAGAAGTTTAATAAACAATGGAAACGTTTTGTTTTTTTGGGGGAAGGGGATGTGCTTGTTATGGAAATTTATGAAAATGACAAAGTTTGTCTAATCAATTTGTGAAAGTGGAGAAGTGTTTACATGGAAAGTCTATATTGAACGGGAATTCAGGTATTTTTTACGTGGAATATTGTTATTATGTTTTTAAAGATTTGTTGGTTACAATTAATTTTGCAATGAATTTTGTTTGTGATTTATTGTATTTAATAATTTGTTAAATGTAATATTAATTTTTATATATCAATAATATATATTTATCTAAAAGAATTGTCTAAATTTTTAAGGTAGCCGTATTTCTAATTGGTTCTTATATTATTGAAATTTCCATCCATATTAATGATGACACTATTATTAAGAATTTAGAAAAGTTATAACGTCTCATTTTCACTATCTAATACGTATCTTTGAATTTTTTTTTAGAGTAGTTGAATTGTTTTCAAACAATAGAAAAGTGTTTGTTGAATTAGACTATATTCTATAAAATTGAAAAATGTTAAAGTAGTCTAATCAACTTTTTACATAGAAAAGTTTACACTGAATTTAAATTGTTATGAAATTTTATAAAAAAAAAACAATTATATTAATTTCAAATGGTTGCTTGAGATTTGGTGGTCAAGATTATGCCTTGTATGGATGTTGTGATGTGATTAATTCTTCCCACTTTACTTTTTAGATATAATTAATTTTAACATTTAGTTATAAAGTAATAAGAGACATGTATTCATTAAAAAACATATTCTATGGACTCAAAATTATTCAAATTTCAATTTAGCTTAATGTCAATATAAATAAGAACTAAGAGATTTCATCAATTTAGCACTTTCATCATCTATTATAGGTCTTTAAAAAGATTTTTTAAGGTAGTTCAAAAAAAATTCAAGACAATACTTAACATTTTATTAAATGTGAATGTCTCATACAATAATTCACAAAAAAAATCAAAGCGATCTAATCAACTATTAAAAATATAGAAAAGCTTATTTGGAATGTGAGTTGTTGTGAACATTTATAAAATGGTTAAATTATTAAGTATGAAATGTTTCTTAGGATTTATTGGTTAAAGCTATGTTATATATGAAATTTGTTGTTTAAACCTTTCTATCCAACTTTTTTAATGCATACATCATATTAATATTTATATAAAAAGTAGTATAAGACATGTATGCATAGAAAAATGAATTGTTGTAAGAAATTCAAAAAAGACAAAGCTATTCAAAATGAATGGTGAAACGATTCAATTTGAACCTACCGTAATATCAATATTGATATAGGAATTGAAAGATTCAAGATTATATCACTTTCACCATCTACTACATATCTTTAAAAAATATTGAGAAAGGTAGTTCAATTAAGTTTTAAAACAATATTAAAACATTTGTTGAATAAAATTATTCTAGAATCTCACAAAAAAGTCAAGGTATATAATCATCCTTTAAAAGTACGAAAATACCAGGAGAATGAGTCATAATAAAAAACTTATAAATAATTTTCTCATGTTACATATGAATTAGTTCTTAAGGAATTTGTAGGTTTAAGTTTATATTTTGTATGGACTTTGTTATTTGAATTTTTCTACCCACATTTTTCTCATATTAAAAAAAAAGAATTGTTGTAATAAACTAAAAAATTGTACTAACGTTCTAAATGGTTCTTAAGTTTATCAATGTTTAATAAAACATAATAAATGCCAATATATAAGAACATAGATAATTCATTAACCCCACTTTCACCATGTACTATAGCCTTATTGAACTAGAACATTCTTTTTATTAAGTGTGATATATAAAAATTCACAAACATGGCATGGTGCTCTAATCAAATTTTAAAACCATAGTAAATTTATGTTGAATGTAAAGCATTCTTTAATTATAAACTTAATTGAGTTTTTTGAAAGGGCTTTCGCTCTTACATAACCAAGAATTGGAGCCACCAACTCATTTGATTTTATCTTGTACTACCCATGAATCTTTGAAGGAGTTGCATTTTCTTTTAAGTAATAACATTTAATTTTATTGAATGTGGTTATTTTAGAAATTTATAAAGCTATCGACGTAGCATAATCAAGCTTTGATAGTATTAAAGTTTTTACATGACAAAGTTTATAATGGATGCCAATTAAGACTTATTATATTAAATATGATCTTGTAAAAAGTGTGTGTGTGTGTGTGTGTGTGTGTGTTTGATCAAATTCAGCACACTCAAATGAGGGTTAGTATCACCGATTTCCAATGAAAGAAACCAATCAAACTACTAAAAACAAACCTATGAAAAATAAAATAATAAGCATTAGAGAGGAAAACAAACAAATGCAAACCACAATGCTTTAAGCTTTTATTGCTTATCTCTACTCCTTCTGAAATGTTGTATGAATGGTGCTCCTTGTATGAGATATTTGGTTGAGCATAATTGATTGTTTTGACATTAATGAGACCATCATTGGTGACATTCTTATTTTTGTTCCACCATTTGGCTTTATCCGTTGTATTTTTGGTGATGTACATTTGGGTAGGATCCGCAAGAATTTCTCATTTGACCATGTTTTTCTCACATCGAACTCCTCCTTCTATTAGTTGTTTGAAATTTTGAGTGAGTTGGAGTTCTATTGTAAATGACATGTCTGGGATTAGAGTGTTGATGAATATGACTATTAGATCTTGTTCAGGAACATCATATGTTATTCTGTTGGTAGTTTTTCTCCACCTTTGTAAGAATTTAACAAAGGATTCACAATCTTTTTTCTTGATGTCACAAAGGTCTTTGATGTTGACCTTGCATTCTATGTTGAGATGGAAGTGAGCAATAAAATTTTCAGCCAATTCTCCCCAAGATTGAATGTTACGTGTTAAGTGTGAGAACCATTCCATTATGGGTCTGGATGGACTTTGTGGAACAGTCGCATTAGGTCAGTTTCATTGTGTGCGAATTCAATGCAGGTAGAAAGAATTCCCTGATGTGATTTACAAGATTGGTATTGCCTCTATATTTGACAAATTTAGGCACCACAAAGTGTGTTGGAAATGGTGACATGTGCAATGAATGATCAAAAGGGTACAGGTATAAGTCCTCAGTTGTATAGGACTTAGTTTGACCCTAATTTTGTATGTCCATCATTTGTGTTTGTAGATTATGCACTTTTTGTGTCATCATGTCTGTCAAATATTGAGGAGCATTTCTGACATTGAATCTTTGTCTCGTGCTTGGTATAAGGCTTTTCCTTTGAGTTCTCTATATTGGGACATATGATCTCCTTTGGATTTGGTATTGATTTCCCAACATGTGATTTTAATATTGGGGTATCTAATGGGTCAAAGCTTGGTGTTTTTGTTTTTGTTGTTGTTGTTGGGATCCCTGATGGAATAAAGATGTAGCCCTTGGCAGACGTTGACTGAATGTCAGACCTATAGGGATTTATCACAGTTGTTGGGAAGTATTAAATCCAAAGCCAATAGGGATAGACTGCAGTATCTGGGTAGTAAAAAATGAGTTGTTACTCATTTGGGGTTTTGATGAAATAGCTTGAGTTCTTTACATGAAAGGCTATGAGGCAGATGCTTGAGATAAACTGGTAACCATGAGTGCACTCATTTAGGAGCCCATCATGTTTTGTGTAGGAGATGTACTAGCTTGATTGGTTGAGCTAGTTTGGATAGACATAGTTTGTGCTAATGTTGTAGATGTTGATGATGGCATATACAAGACTTGAGACACCATAGGATTCATTTGAGAGTTTTGAGTTGTGTTTTGTCCTACTAGTGGGTTTTCAGGCCATATCGTGGGTACATTAAATTTGAATTCAGCGAGGAGCTTGGCTCCCTTTTAGATCAACATAGCTAGGAATCTCTTAGGATTACTTTCCACAACAATGTTTGTCACTTGCCCAGAATAAGCATCTTTCTTTATGTCTTCGAGCTCTTCATCTTTGATGTATTGAAACATAGTTGGCCTATGGGAACCATGCGGGAGTGTATGCACATTTTAAATGTATACCGAGGGATAAGTGTTTTTGAATGAGTCCTCCTCTTGCTCTTTTTCCCATGGGCGAAATTAGTTAATGTAGGATTCATCTAGTTGGGTTCTAGCCTTTGACCTAGCATAAGGTCCTCCATAAGGTGTAAAAGACATTGTGTTATCCAGGATTTAACTAGAATGAGTGATATAAAGTAAACACAAGGGACAACCTCTCGAAGAGAGTTCGAGTACCTATTTCAACAAGGGTAATTCTAAGAATAAACTTTGATTTCTCTTGATCTCAGAGATTGGTGATGATAAGATATGATTTGACTCTTGCCTAAGATGCTTGACAAAGTTGTTGAAAAAGGATTGAAAAAAATGAGATAATGAGATCAAGATAGTCTAATATGAACTTAATGAATTATCAATGGGAAGCAACAACTGAACTGACAAAGAGGGATGATCCTAGATGTTTGATATTTCACTAATTCTTCATTTATTTCCTAATATGTGTATGCTGACCATTCACACGATATGGAGAATCTTTTCCAAGGTTGTAGACTGATAAAATGTAGAGTTTTGATAGAGGAATCAAAGTTGTCTTGATAGAAAAATACACAGGTCTATAGGTCAATTTTTGTAGAATTCTGTCAATTGCGATAGAATGCAGGGTCAATTACAGAAATAAAGGGATCAATTGCAGTAATAAAAGGCTCGATTGCGGTAATCTTTTGTCAATTGCGAAAAACTTTTGACAATTGTGGAAAAATGCATCAGTCTTGAAAGTGATTACATTTTGGGGATTGTCCGATAAAATGAGATTTTTGGAATAATGATTCTGGAAAAGACTTTGATTGACACCCTACGCTTTGAACACATTTGAATAATTTTGACAGTGTAAGATGTTTGTTTTTCATTTTGAAAACTGATCACACAAGCAAGCATAATAGATACAGTGTTTTGAAGATCCAAGAATAAAAAGTGTATGTTTGACAACTTTTCTGAGTTGCAAGGTTTTCACGTAGTCAAAATAGAGACAGTTAGATTAATCTACGGTCAATTGGCTTCAAGATGTAATATTATATGCCCAATTCTTTTGATGTTCATTAGTTCACACTTATCACTCTACTAGGACAAGAAGCTCCACCACATAGGTGCCCATATTTTTTCCTTTCCCAAGTATTATTATCGTGCTACTAAAGCTCTCTTTCATCAACACAATACCCTGGCACACAAATGTAGGGAATCTTATGGGGAATTGTGCAACCCCTTGCACTATAATAAGACACTTGTTTGGAGGTAAACCAAGTGAGTCTCTAATTAACAAGGTTACAGTAGTGTCTATGTGTATGCACCCTAAAATGGTCGCCTAGACTTTGGGCCCCATTTCTCAATTTATCAAATCCCTGAATCAATATTTTCAAATATCAACAATATCAATTATATCAATTTCCTTGATCAAATCATAATCAATTCAATATTTCCTAAGGTTTGAGCCTTATTTAATTTAAAAGAGAAAAAATAAAAATAAAAATATTATTTAATTAAGAGAACATGATCTCTTTTAATTAATTAAAAATCTCTTTTAATTAAATAATAAAATCACTTTATCC